>JAKTWD010000540.1:0-94567 GCA_030581935.1 Metschnikowia corniflorae | reverse complement strand
ATCGAAGTGTTGAAATTTTATCGTCGGTAGGGCTTTGCATAACACAATTGACTCTTGAGAAGGAAAAACGAAGAAATCAAATCAATGAGGCTCTAATTATACAGATCACGCTGAAATAAACTCATAACAACTTTTGATATACACAGAATATCATCTGATGAGCTAGAGAATTCATTCCGCATGGGTCAAAATCGAACAACTCAATACCGCAGACATGCAATGTTCATTTTTGCGGGATTTTGAGATATATCAACAAAACTCACATTCTCTTGCAATCTTCTCACTGTGTTTTTACCAATAAAAAATTCACAGTTCCGATTCTCAGACCCACGTCAAATGACAGACGCATCTGTCAACGCCAAAAAGCTTATTCGGCTTGTGCGGCGCGCTTTACCGCATCTGATTGTTTCCTAAAAAGGCAGTAAGCAACTTGATCATTCTTTTCTCTTTGCTAGTCCGAATTAGCCATTATCTGCGGGAAAAAGCGATAACATATCCAAAGCTTTATTCAGCTGACCTCATAAATATTGTCTATCAAAACCTGTTTATCACTTTTATAGAAAGAAGCGTATCTTCGGCGGAACGCGCACATCTAATACATCATACTACGAGATGGGATATGTTGAAAACTCATTTAGCGCAATGTCAGGTTCGACTGAAACCGTACATAAACTACATAGAAACTTAAGGAGTAAAGATCGGTCTGAGGACTTTGTTGCTAGAACCCCTAGGGGACTCCCGGACTTCTTGCTACCGTCGCCCACATTTGCCACCTATAATAATCAAGATGGTGAATTTGCAGTCCAATGTAACAACACGCTTGACTCTGGAATTGAGAGACAAAGGACATTCAATAGAAATCAAAACTCCCACCAAATCAGAGGACTGCCGAGGATACTGAATGAAAATGGCCCGTTTAGGGATCTAGATCTGGAAAAGTGCAATATAAAACTGAACTCCTTAAAACATCCCGAATTTGGCCCGGTTGTGGACTGGGAGCAACGCCTTAATCGAAAAGAAAGAAGCGACAAACGAAACCTCGCCCGGAAAAACCATGTTCCTAATACAGATAACAGTATTCACAGTTCCACCAACCGTGAAGGACGAGAGAGAAGTTCACGTGATTTCCTGCCTAAAATAGATCCTGGCGAGAACTTACAAGCCGGAGCCACTCGACACCACATCCGCTTAGGCGTAAATCAATGGCGGGCTGAGTGGAGAGAATCTGAAAACGCAGGACGTTTCCCGAAGCACAGCAATAATGTAATGGTAAACAGGATGGACAATGGGACGGAAACGAAAGAACTTAGACGATCTGAAATTGGAAGGAGGAATAAAGGAGAAGTGCTAGTTCCAAGTCAAGGCGATTTGGAGGACACTGTGGATAGCCCTGAGGGACTTAAAACCAAGAGTATAGGGGAAAGGCGATCTGATGAAAGCACTCCCAAAAGAGATAACCTCGAAACGAAAGCTAAGAAAGCGCATAGTTCGAAATCAAAAGAGGAGGTCCCGAAAAAAGAGAGGCTTCAACAATGGAAAATCAGGACAGACTCCCATCACATTGAAACCACATCACACTCATCAGAAGGAAATAACCCGAGCAGTCAAGATCAGGACGTACAGCAAGATTGTCTTTCGGGTCAAGTCCGAGGCCTGTTTCAAATGCAGAGCCATAGCATCTCTTCTGAAACAAGAAGGCCCTCTGAAACAAGGAGACCCTCTGCAACAAGGAGGCTTGAAATTGAAGCGGCGCGTGACATTGCGCTCCGATGCGTTCGGGCCGCAGAAAGGGACCGGCAACGTGTTCTTCGTTTTCCCACTTACTCCGAAACTGGACAGCCTCCCCCACGCGATGAATATGCTAGTCCATTGGAAGATACGCCTCCTTATCAAGCTAGCCTTCATCCTGCGCTCGACCTAGTTGCCTTTGATGCACGGTATGCACCCGTTCTACGTGTGAACCGCGCATTAGTACCCGGTGAAGGCGAGTTGCATGCGGCTATCACCACTTTGAGCGAGTGCAACTTACTTCCGCAAAGCACGGACTTGTGGGGCATCTCGCACGTAGATGACCGCCATTATGAGCACATGATTCCGCAACTTATACCCACAACCAGCGAAAATGAGGGGCATGCGTTGGGGCTATAGTGGGAGAATTTTGGGGCTCAACGTGTTTCTGATGAGAGATCCCCTGAAAGATGTGGGTTGCAGTTACAAAGTTTAGTTTACGAGCTCGATAGCTATTCCGTAATCCCATCACCCAGATGAGGCTCACCTGCCCTTGAGATCTGTTTTTTTTTCTGAAAGGAATTCATGTTTTCAAATCTAAGACGCGCTCCTCTTTGATTTGATTCTAATGAAGCGGATATCGGCCTTCCTGACTCAATTCCCGATAAGGTTTTCATTTTTAGAAACTCACCAAAAAGTTAGAGCCTTGGTGGTCTTGGTATCACCCATATTTCTTGTTCTCGCAAACTCAATTGAACTCCAGTCAGGATTTTCCTCAGCAAGGTTCTTCCCGCCCACTTAATTGAAATGATTATATGCCCAAACAAACGACAGCTTTACTTCATCCAGAATCCTTTTAAAACTCAGGTTCATTGATTGCAGTATTGCTTTTCCTTTTGTTGAATTTGAAAGTTTTTTAAACCCGAGTGAGGAAATAGTTGTTGTTCAGCTGCAAATAACTCCATCGCATATATGGAAGACACCAACATTATCAAGACAACCGGGATCGCAAACAATAACTCTTTCCATGTCAATTTAAGCCCACCTCAACAGTACCAAAATTGGACAAGCGTGCATTTGAGGCTGATAAGCGAAGTAATATTGAGGAGTTGAGGAATGAAGGTGACACAGAGTTCAGAAACGACGATGATGAAAGCGGAAACTAACAGAAGAAAAACCCCAGATAAGCACGAGAGGAGATGAAGTCATCGCCGAAAGCCAAAGAAAGCAGAGGGAAAGAAATGAGAGCGAGAGCTGGCAAAATCATCAAGAACTTGGTTCTTGTGTATTGTACCTCAATGCCCTCAACAACGTGATAAGGTACCCTGACTTTTCCGATAAAGATAGTGTTTATCGTTCTTCTGTTTGAAGCAGCACAAGACAATGCAAGCGACTCGTGAGCATAGTTAGTTTTTGTTGTTGCGAAACAACGCTATCAAATATTGGCAGACTGCCAGGCTTTAGGCCTCTAACATCAACGTCCAAAGCCCTCAATCTTTCCTTGGTCAACTCAAGTCTGTGTCGCACATAGTCCTGATCCTCATGAAGTATGAGGGCATTGCGGAAATCTAACAAATGTAGTAGGGACGCTTCCAAATCGAGCTGCTTCATCATCATAATCACATGATTCGAGCTCTTCTTACAAATGCCTCCACTGATGCCTTCCTGGAGCAATCCAACATACATCCTCATGAGCTGATAATAATACGAGCATACATGAAATAATCTGCCATATTCTGTCAACTCAAGCCCGTGGTCATTTTCGAGAATGGTCTTCAACATCTCATGCTGATCAGCTAGTGTGACCGCTTGAGATAGAAACAGAATCCCGTCAAATCCCGGTCTTGTTACGAATGCATGAAGATCCAAGAAAAAGGACAAAAAAGGCCGTCCAAAGCCTTGTATGCTGTATAAGGTTGTCGAGCAGTGTCTGTTTTCATCGGTAGTGGGTGTTGTGAACAAATACTCTAGCGGACGGGGAAGGTCACCCAATACTAATTTTTCGTAAAAAGGTGTGGGTGGTGCTTCTGAAGAAAGGGCCTCAAAATCGAAATGGAATTCGGGCGGGGTCTCCGTAGCCATACCGGTGAATTGTGGGGTCAACCATGAAGAATGTATTGAGGCTCTCGGCTGGAGTTGGGACCCTGCCGAGATGGGAAATATCATGAACAAACGAGCTTTCATGATATGATCATATGTTGGGTTCTTTTTGTCTACTGAAGAAAATTCCGAAACGAGTACCTGCAATTTTGGGATAATTGCTCAGAGGGTATATAGCTGTCCATCTGCCGAGCAGTTTATTGAGGCTAGCCTACGGATGCGGAGAAACTTTTTAAAAAAAGATCAAACAAGGTACATGCGATGTTTTCTCCTAAACTGGTGGGATGTTTGAGGTTTAGTGAAACTTTGATATCTAATGTTAGTAAATAATTGCCCTAACTTCCTGTTGTAATTCCAAAGTGTTGCAACCCAGTATCACTTTTGTCGCTCCCGCTGATTAAGTGAATCTGAGATAAAAAGATGCCTTATTAGACACTGAAAATGTCTTGAATTGAAAATTCTGCCCAAAATGGGAAATTGCCGGGTTTCTTTCAACATCTCTCCTCAAAATACAACGCAGAAGGCTGTCGGAGTTGCCTGAGCCATGAGATGTTTAGTTAGTGGACAGAGGTGAAACATATGTAACCATCAAAGATTGAAAGAATGAAAAATAAAAAAAAGCTTCCAGTCTGCAACGAAGCGAATTTCGCTTATATAGTAAAGGAGTTTCGCGATTGGACGAGAACTTACTGGTGCAGCTAAAAGCCTGGCTATGTCCTACCTGATATATGTCTCGAAAGAGTGTGAGAGTAGTCGAGAACATTCACTGCTGTACTTTCTCACTATGACGAGAACGAAGTTCCCAATTACCAATAAACAAATTGAGACATCACCTGAAACTAACTCATTTTAGCCTTGTAGTACTAGGCCATCTGGTGCATTCCAGCGAAGCCTTAGGACTGACTTGACTTCCAATATATTTTTTAGACACGAGCACCACACCGACTTTACTAGGAAAGTGAAACATAGCTTCTGGTATCTCCACTTTCTGAACTACCACATATCCAATTATGTTCGTCTGCTATTTGTCACTGGATTACCAAAATTATAAGGTGCTATGATGGTTCAGCTCCAGAACACCGACACTTGTGTGGGTTTGGCTGCGAAATTACCATATCAAGTGACTCAATTGCCTAAAGCAAGCGAGGTAGTGCTTCATACACATTCAGAATTTAGTCTTTCGATTCATCATAGACCTGACTCTTGCTTGTCTTTGAAAATTGAATTGAATCCTCATTGGCTGTTGCCGAAAGCTAGAAACTTACTTGCAGCAAACAATACGAGAAGATCACTAAAATGGTGTGCGGCCCCCTATATCTCTATCAGTGCAGAGTTCTCTGTCCCGAGCCTAATAAGCGGGCTCTTAGATCAAAGATCTTTTTCTACACCCTCAGATCCTCAGAGTTCCTCAGATTCAAACAGACGCATTGCCAGAGACTCCCACTGTTTTCTATATCTTACTTGGGGGACTGGGCTATTTACTGGTTCTACTTCACTTCTGGGTCTCACTGCTTTTGGCATCTATGGCACTGGTTGACGCCGTGATATATGTCTTCGGTTCTGCCCCTGGTTCTCGTCGTATTAGAGATCCAAATAGACCTATTGGAGTGGACTCACGTCGCTTTCGACTATCGGCTGACGGCTCAGGGCTCAGACCAGGTATGGAATTCGACAAAATTATGGTTAAGTCGACGAAGAGTATGGCTCCGTGGTCTTGGGTCTGGGGTTCTGGTTCTGCCCCATCTTTGGAGCTGCGCTGAGCTCGCAAGCGAGCCAGCCAAACTCTCGCTCCTGTGACTAACTTGGAGATAATATATCCGAGTTGAAAATGAAACGACTTCAGGTGTCCAGAAACACCGAAAAATCTAAAGGTGTGTTGATGTAGGGATACTGCTCCATTTATTTTATTTCAAGACATGGCTGAAATTCGATGTCCTACATATGAACAATGGGATGGCATGTCAGAGTGAGATGCGTACTACCACCTTTTCTTTGCCATGATTCGAGTGAAGATAGAATTTCTAGGAGGCTTAGACGTGATCTCGAATGGTGTTCGTGAGCACAAAGTGAATATTGAAGGAAATGAAGGTGATGTGCTTATGAAAGACCTAATCGAATGCGTCACGAGCAAAGTCATTTGCGACCCGAAAGATATACCTGTTTTCATAGAGGAAGACACCGTGCGTCCTGGGATATTGGTACTCATCAACGATACCGACTGGGAATTGGAAGGTATGGAGGACTACGTAGTTGAGTCAGGTGACGTGTTCACATTCACCTCAACTTTGCATGGAGGATAGATACCATCGGCCTTGAGAAAGCCCCTATTTGCACACTATTCATGATGTTGCCTTTGGGACCTAAATTAATATATTTTCTATGAGGCATCCAAGCAATCCTTTACCGTGCCAATTGTCCGTGGGTGTTAACAGCAAGGTGTGCGATGCTGAGTCACGAAGAACTTCCACAAGGATGGTCTTGTCTTTCTTCTCTTTCACGCGAGCAGACACTTGTTTTAGTGATGAATGTTGTCATCAAATGTGAGGATTTTATTTCCAATCGAGTGGCCAGCTTTTTCAGCTGGATAACCAGTGACCACATCTCTCACAAGAGCAAAGACGTCGTCTTGGTTTACGCTCTGGTTTCGCTTTTGACCCAAGTGCCAATTTTGTCCAATTAGTTCAGGTTGCGAATTCGTGAAACTAAAAAATTTCATGATGTGTCTCTATAAACAATGAATCATTCTTTGATACTCTGATACAAAGCTACTCGAGCGAATCTAGTGGTCCAGTTTGTACTTAAAGCCAATGTCGCTCGCTTTAGTAAACGCACAAGTCAAGACTTGGCATGATAATCCCCATTGCGCTTGAATATTCAGACGGAGCTTGCATCCCTCCAATTCAAACTCACACCCTCTCATCATTTCATCACTACGATTCTACTAATTGATGGCAGGTATTGCCGGCATCGAGAAGACGATCCACGCACTCATTACAATATTAACCCATTGTTGCAATCCCAAGTGGAAAGACTCACAATGAGCCATTGTATTATGTCAAAACTCAAAGTCGCAAATTCCCGAAATGCATTTATTTGCTCACCTAACACGTGTTTAATGCCAGTATTTTCCAGATGTTCCAACCATAGTAGGCCCATATCGCACGTCTCAAGGCTCGAGTAATTACAATTTATAGTGCACAGATCCCAGTAACAAGAAGGGCTCCCAAATCAATTTTTTCATAACAAGATGAATTTCAAAAAGTACCTACTCTTGGCTGCCTTCTTTTCGAAGCTCGGAATCGCCAATACGATTGATGAAACTACCTCGTTCTCGCAAATCTCGAGCATTTCGCCTGAAAGTGCCAGTAATGATTTAGCAGATGATTCGTCTCCAAGTGATGCGGTACAGAAAACAAAGGCAATGCAGCGGAATTTCGACCTCATGAGAAAGAGAAAGACTATTGATGAAGTCAGAGACAACAAGAACTTCTATGAAAAGTTTTACGGTGATATTGACCTCGATGTTATGAGCGACGAAAGCAGCGATGACAGCACTGTGTTGCCATTTGTTCTGGGATTGTTTAATGACAATGATCCTCCCATGACTAACCCTATCGAGACACTTGTGTTTGATTTTCGCTCGTATATTGCTTCAGATTTTACTATCTTACCTATATTCTACCAAAAGATTTATGATTTCCGTGAGCGTCTTTCGGTGCTCACACGCCTAATTAATGATGAACCCCATTCGACGGCATCGGATTTCCAGAGACTTAATTACGCAAAGAAAACCCTTGAGAAAATGGAGACGGCTGCAGAATACTCACGAACATTTCCCTCTAGTCAAGGGCCTGCGCATGTGCTCTTGCACAAACTTCTTCAGATCAACACCAGCTTGATCTTTTTCTATACTTTACGCGGAATACCCCAGACCTCAATACTGAGTTTTAGTAAGAGAATCTTCGATATTGAGGATTTATGTCTAAAGTATGAAGAGGAGTTTCGCGCGCTTGCTCCAAATGAGACTAGTAGCTCTGTAATCACGGCATTCGTCGAACAAATCGGAGTAGCCAGGGCAGACAGTGACGAGTTATTGAATTATTTTATAATGGAGACAAAGGAGGACTTGGAAAACCAAATAGGCCTTAACACCAATTGAGCAATTGTCTCGCTCAGTATACTTCACATTTTGAGGTCTATAACTGTTGCTGAAAGATGCATACATACAATCATAAACATTAGCTCAGAAATCTGCAGAAACTGTATTACAGAATAAGGGATCCATTGATTGACGGATGATTCGAGGAAATTCGCAGTTTCACACGACGCAAAAAGAAGCGACCGATACAAGCTTGTGGTCTACACTATAGTAGCAAAGAGTGACATGTGATAGATTCTTCCGATCGATATTCTCTTTTATATTTGGAGTCGGTTTTGCTTCCCATTTGATGGAAGACATTCGTGAGATCTACGAGGGGCGCTTCTCCTATTATCATCAACAGCTCATTGCAAATCCCTTCCAATGCTCAATCTGAAAATGCCAGAAAGAATGGAGCAAGTAAATTTCGGGAAGCTATCTCCTCACTTGAAGATTTTTTGGAAATACTTGAGGCTTCTTCTATATTGTCTTTTTAATTAATATAGAGACTTCCCTACTATCTTCCCTCTTCTACTGGGCAGTTTGAGCCATGAAGCTCTGCAGGGATTAGCTTTTTTATTCGAGGATACCATTATTCTATCTGACCATGTTTCCATCTGCGTTTATGTGGACAAAAAATCCTTTACGCTCTCATCTTATCAACGGTGTCTGGAGAGGAGTATGTACGTTGCAAGAAACGCCCTGACGAAAGTTGTTACAACTGTGTTTCGGAAAAGTCTCTTCGTCAGCGACGCCAGGCACTCAGCCATCATCTTGACACAAACTCACTATCCAAACCTCCATTGTGACCTGAACGAGCAAACATATTGTGACGTGTCATTGGCTCTTTCTCTGAAATCAAAAGCGTCTCATTGTGCCAATTTAGACTTTTTGATTGCTTTTGTCCAAATTCGGACACTCTTGTTCCGCTTTAGCTCGAACAATACGAATCGCAATAAGTGGACGTCTGGCTTGCGCAAAAATTTACTGGATTCGGTTTAATCTTTGCATCTTTAAAAGTTGTGATTTTGTACATAAACTGCACGAGTCGGCCCCCAGAAAGTTAGGTTCAACAATTGAACAACTTGAAGATGCGTTTTGGTGCTGCCGTCATCTACGCAATTGGTTTTGCAGTCATCACTGTGCCTGCTGCAACTACCAACTTTGGATTGAAAATACTGAACTGCTTTTCTGAACTATCAAAATCGCACGAGTCTGAAGTGCTCTCCATCAACAAAAGCTATGTCACCAAGCGCATGGATAATGCTGAAAATCCGCAAATAGCAACTTTAGAGTCTGCGTTGGAAAGTTATACCAACAATTTGATGAGCTTGGTCCAGCCCTTTCACTTTAATGTTGCTTCTTTTGAACATAAATCAACTCAGTTCATTCATAAACTTTCACAATTGGATCTTGAAATCAAGTCCCTTGGTCTCCCTGGTACCGGACTCATGAAAAAACTCCAATTCACGCACAGAATACTCAGTCAAATGACCGAGGTGGCTTTTCTCAATCAGATGTTTCCTCCAAGCGAGGGCTCAGACTACCAGCTTGTCAGCAATCTCATGCAAATCAATATAAGTCTTTTCATTTTTCGAGATACAATTGGTCGACCCAACCCAGTATTGCCCATCTGGAATTTACGCCATTGCTATAGCAGAGGTACCAGAAACGAGTACGAAATATGGCTCGATACTTTTAGAAACAACTTTCAACATTTGCAAAAATCGTTCAATGCGCTAGGTACAGCTTGCGTCCCATTGCAACGTTTGTTTGCGCAGCAGGTTTCAGAGATTAACTGGAAGCTCTTTGAATTATCAGAATATGCTAAATGGAAGAGTGATGAAGGGGAGGATAGTGAGGAACGTAAGGATGGTCAAGATTGCAAGGATGGTGGAGAAGGTAAGGATAGTAAAGATAGTGAATAAGGACAAAAGTAACGTATCTTCGTTGAGTACTGATTCTCCTTATTAAGGTGGTGTACGTACTTGGAAAGTGAAATGACCCGTGAACTACACTTGTATCCTTTGGGATTTGAAGCACTTGAATTCCTCTAGCAAAATGTGGCACACTTATGTGGTGTCTCCTTGATGATAGACTATTTAAGATAGTGCTAGACCAAAAAAGTCTTCGAAATTACATGGTGGTTGAAGATATCGCACATCAGTGTTATGCAATTAGATGTTGAAATGAAAGTAGACTGGTGACGGATATGGCTATGGTTTCGTAATGAGTTCCAGTAACCTACACTTCAAAGGGAGGGACTAAGTAATACTTAGAATGAATTTTTCTTGCAATCGGCAAACAAATCACCGCATTCAATCTGTATTCTTCGTGAGTACGTTGAGATCAGATATGTAATTTGCACAGACCCTTCCTCAAAGCTGTAATCTCTCAATTTGCTTACCGAGGCTTTTTGATGCCTCGCTTCCTGGTCATCACTAGTACTGTTCAGATTCGATATTATATCTAACCTCAAACGCGATATTCATCTGTTTCAATGACAGTAAACCAGAAAGGTCACACCTTCTGCGCACCATTCTTTTAGCGGCATTCGTGATACCTGGAGGGGGGCCAGTTGTAGAGTAGATTTGTTATTCTTGAAACTGTGTGACGAATGCTCTTTTGCAGACAGAATGTAAGATTGTCTAGACACGCTGAGGTTTAAATGAAGGATGCGAATGAAGCCTTTCCGACAGAAAATGTGATTTGAGTCATTCATTGTTATGTGTTCGCCCTTGACTCTGTACCCATTTTTGCGATTGACATTGTGTTCAATACTCTAGCAAAGAGACGGGATTGACAAAACGGGCCGACGAGATGACGTACCTTCCCGGACCTGAGATCCGCGTTTTCATGAGATTTGACCACAAGACACTGATGTGGCTACACGGCTTACGAAAAAGAGTCTTGTAATAAAGCATGCTTTGAATGATGTTCCCACACAGAAGTCTGAACTTGTTAAAAAAAACTTTCTGTAATGTCTGCTGCGGTTATATCATTTGATTGTCCAAAGTGCCCAGTACCAACTGCTCATTAATGCTTTGATGCTCAACTAATGATGTTTGTTTATCTCGATGATGCGGAAAACTTCAGTTTGAGAAAATATGCTCATAAAATGATGGGATAAGAATTTGATATGATACGTGATGTATGTCCAATTGCAACATAATTACTTGAGGGACAAGCTCAGCAACTGAGCTCGAGACTTCAGCAATCGACGAACGCTTTGACTGAATTACTTGATCGTCTTCATACTTGTTGCGTAGAAGAGTTTCTCAAGCAGAGTGGAAGCCACGAAGGCGTCTGTTTTTCGAATTTGCTCTTCCTAATTTTTAAGTAGCTTCATCTCAGAGTCTCTTCATGGATTGACTTCAAAAATACCAGTAATGGCAAATATAAATTTTACAACTCACATATGAAATTCACCGCATCTGAGTTCAGAAATTAGTACCTCTGGGCCCTGGCCACTAACAACTTTTGGCGGGCTGAAATGTTTGTTGCACCCGACGATCAAATTCGCCTTGCCAGACTATCGAGACTTAGTATGGAGAGCTTTCGCAGCGAAATCACAAATCCTTCTTCGGTTGAGTATACTAATTTCCTAAAATCGCCAAGAAAAGAACCAAGAAAGAGTTGTATTTAAAATGTGACCTCACAAATCTGATAAATTTTTCAGAAACACTACAATTGCACTCGTGTGATACATCGAAACTGGTCACTGTGCAAGGCTTCCCCTGAGACCCCGGTACAGGTCCTTCCCCTTCAAAAGCTTGGCTAAAAAACGAATTTTGAACAGCGCGAAAATAATGCCTAGTCTCTTGCCCCAGGCCCAGTCAAAAGCATTTCGAATCAAGGTCTATTAGAACATTATGACAGTGATAAGATTACAATTACAGATAGCCCACAATTGAAGGAGCAACTCTTCAAGCTTTCTGAAAAACCATTCATTTTCCCGACTGCTGTCCTTTTTTATACTTATGTTTGCCTCAGCAGGGAATTGGAAATCTGGGGCCGCAGACTGGCTGTCGATTCCGAAGAACTCCACTGTTGGGGCGGAATCGCGCGCTTACGATTTCAACGGCCCAGAAAGAACCCGAAAGAAAAAAGACACACTACTTTCTTAGTACCGAGAGCTTAAAGAAACACAATTTTGGTGCTATCTGGACAATCCTCATTTTCTATAGAGAAAGAAAAAGGTAGAAAGTTTCAATTTATCTTTGCGAATTCCGATTTTGCTTGATTCGCGTAGACCAATTCATCGATCGAGGCACCCCAACGAATCAGCCGGCTCAATCTAAATCGACTCAAGCTCCTTATTTGGCAAGAAACATCCAAAAATGTGCGAGTCGTGTGAACCAGCTGCCCCAGTGGCTCCTCTGGGGTTTACCAAAGTTACCGAGGATGCTTACAGACTGAACGATATCGTGAATAGTAATCCCTATGGTCCCAATCCTGCTGACTATCTTTCTAATGTGCTGAACTTCGAGTTGATTGAGCTGACGCTAAGAGAGGGAGAGCAATTCGCTAATGCGTTCTTTACCACCGAGACCAAGATCCAGATCGCCAAAGCTTTGGACGATTTTGGCGTTGAATACATCGAATTGACTTCCCCTGTGGCGTCTGAACAGTCGAGAAAGGACTGTGAGGCGATCTGTAAGTTGGGTCTTCGTGCCAAGATTTTGACTCATATTCGCTGTCACATGGATGATGCACGGGTGGCCGTCGAAACAGGCGTCGACGGCGTGGATGTGGTGATTGGAACGTCATCATTTTTGAGAGAGTTTTCTCACGGTAAGGACATGACATACATCGCACAGCTGGCGATTGAGGTGATTACCTTTGTTAAACTGAAGGGTGTCGAGATCCGCTTTTCTTCCGAAGACTCGTTCCGCCTGGACTTGGTCGACTTGCTCAATATTTACAAGACGGTGGATAAGATTGGAGTGAACCGTGTTGGTATTGCTGACACTGTTGGATGTGCCAACCCACGGCAGGTGTACGAGCTTGTGCGCACTTTGAAGTCGGTGGTGTCATGTGACATCGAGTGCCACTTTCACAACGATACTGGGTGTGCAATAGCCAACGCTTACACTGCTTTGGAAGCAGGCGCTAAGTTGATTGACGTCCTGGTTTTGGGTATTGGTGAGCGTAACGGAATCACCCCCTTGGGTGGATTGATGGCACGCATGATAGCCGCGAACCGTGAGCACGTTGTGAGCAAGTACAAACTCCACAAGTTGCGTGACTTGGAGAACTTGGTGGCAGAGGCAGTGCAGGTAAACATTCCCTTCAATAACCCGATCACGGGTTTCTGTGCCTTCACGCACAAGGCTGGTATTCATGCCAAGGCTATTCTCGCAAACCCTTCCACTTACGAGATCTTGAGCCCGGCAGACTTCGGCTTGACGCGGTACATTCATTTTGCCAACCGCTTGACTGGGTGGAATGCGATCAAATCCCGTGTGGACCAATTAAACTTACATTTGTCCGATGAGCAGTGCAAGCAGGTGACTGAAAAAATCAAAAAGTTGGGAGACGTGCGGCAGTTGAACATCGACGACGTCGACTCCATTATAAAGGACTTTCACCAAGACGTGGCGATCCAGAGCTTAGACCCAGATGCAGTGATACTAGTATGATGAAGACTGATGAAATGGCCTTCGATTCTTCCCACTTCGCAGTGGCCCTTTAAAAACTCGCGAGGGCAGTTGAGAAACACAGGCTGCACTAAAGGGGTCAACTGTACGAGTGCAACGAGTGTTGGGAAATCTCAGCCCTCATACTTTCAGTCGTTGTGCTAACAATTGCAGATTTTCTATTCGGCATCAATTGGGCTTCGGGTAAATCAAAAGAAAAAGTTCCCACTTGTATCTAGTTATTCGTTTTTTGCGAATCAAGTTTTCGAAGCCTCTTGTAACACTTTTTACCACACGCTCCTCTCACCATCAAGGGTCTTCAATTAACGCTTTGCTAAATAAACTACATGAATTTGAACATTGCGCTCAAGAATCTCTCATGCTTCATCTTCTGCATCTTCTTCAAAGTCCTCCTCATCCTCGCTCTCATCGGCTTGTACAGCGTACTTCTTCCTCTGGAAATCCTTCACATGCGCTTTATTCAAAGCATTGGAGATTGCCACGAACGTCGATTTCCTCCTTGACCGAGCCCGCGACAGATCTGCCGAAGGATGCCCAATACTCATCTCTTCACCTTCATCAGGCCTTTTGAAGGCTGACCCTGTATACGTGGATGGCACGTGTTCGGGAATGGAGTGACCCTCGGCATTGTCTGTTGAGAGGTCATCGTCAGACATCTTCTCACGGGCGTTGTATCTTAAATCCACCAACTTATTGATGGCTTTCTCGACCCGCCCCGAAACAATGTATGGCAACGGCAGTTCCCGAGACGCTCTGAACATGATCACATTGGCACAGTGCTCGTTCTCCATCCGAAAAAACATCCATAGAAATCGACGCAAAATCTCCGCCAAGGCGATACAAAAACTGGTCACCGCCAGTTGCTGAAGCTGCGCCGAAAAGAACGCATAGAATATCCACTGGAACCGGAACACCACATCCAAAACCATCGCCGCGTAGTAGTAGAATGAATTCTCATAGAACAAGTGGTCGCGAAGCATGTAGTTCTTGGAGTTGAGCAGGCCCAACGACCAGTCCATGACAATGTCCCAAACGGAGGAAAATATCGAGTTGACACACGCAATAGTGATGAACGCCGCCCGTGCCGAGGA
This sequence comes from Metschnikowia corniflorae, assembly GCA_030581935.1. Classification (NCBI taxonomy): domain Eukaryota; kingdom Fungi; phylum Ascomycota; class Pichiomycetes; order Serinales; family Metschnikowiaceae; genus Metschnikowia; species Metschnikowia corniflorae. Next base: position 79,850 of record JAKTWD010000540.1, on the reverse strand, counting down.
TGTCCGGTCGATTCGCCACACACTGAGCAACACATAGTACACAATACTAACAGAGTACTTGCACATGTTGGCCAAATGCGGAAACGCGTCGCCGGTATCCATGTACCGTCGCAAACATTGCAAAAAACGCCAGATGAAAGGAAGCGTGGAGAGGAACCCCATCAGGCGTGAGTAATGTGAGCCACAGCGCTCACTAGATACGGGCACATGGCCGCCGCTCAAGAAGGGCCTCCACTTGTCTGCGTATAAGCAGATAAAAAATGAGAGATTGCTGATGCTGTATGTGAGCGAGCAGAGAATATCGCCCAAGTAAAAATCACGGAACTCGACCGGATAGAACCCCAGGCAAATGAGCCGCCAGATCGTCACCTGCATCCACCTTCGGCTCGACGGAAAAAAATGTGGCCCGGGCCACAAAAAGAGTAGGAGCACACACGCAAGGTAGATGAGCGGCCATACTCTTCCAGGAAGTTTATTTGGCCAGAAATCCAGAAACGATATCCATGCAAATGCACAAAGAACCCCGAGGGCAAGACTGGGGAGAAGGAAGTACTGGCGGTAATCCAAGGCGTTGGCGAGATTGAACTCGAAGATGAACTTGTAGTTGATCTTAAAATGGGTGTACGCCAAAAAATTGACTCCCACAAGCAACATCATCATCACCCCCAACAAAAAACCTCCCCATAACTGCAACATAAATCGACCTTCATACAACACCCCTAAGATTGTTCGCCGGAGGGCAACGTACAAGCTGATGCCGAAAAACGGGAGTGCAACGCCAAGAAAAAGACCCGACGTAAAGCTCGATTTGTAGTAAGAGTTGGCGCGGATATCGGAGTTGTTGTACGCGTAGGTGGCACTTCGAAGCTTTTCCAAGCCATGTTTACGGTCGGTTTTCTCCGTGTCGTAAAAGGTGAGAAATAGGTCCTCCACCCTGGTCGATACCTGGTCGAGGGTCTCGCTCGTCTGGAAATACGAGGTTTTGTCGACTTTCTTCATAAAGTCCTCGGAGATGGAGGACCCGGTGGCCTTGTCAAACTTTTTCGTGATCTTCCGCAACGCCGTCCGGTTCATGGTCCGGTACGACCGGATCAACGCGATGGACCGGTAATGCTCCACCAACGCGTCCTTCAAGTGCTTGCGGGCGTAATAGTACGGGACCCCGAACCGTTTTTTCGTCACGTAGTCTTTGCGCCGCACCTGTTTTTGCCGCACGGCCGCCTGTTGCGGGTTCAGTGACCGCTCGGAACGAGACACCGAACCCAGCCGCTCCTCGAACTCATCTAAATTCCGCGCCGAGCCCAAACTGAAGATCGATTCGTCGTCGAGCTCGCTGTCGGCGGCTAATTTTCCATTCCGGATCTGGTTTTCGCGAAAATGTATATCGAACTCGGCATTGAAAGTGTTCTCGTTGGCCTCCATCTGGAGATCATTTTCTCGCCCGGATTGTCCGCCAAAATTGTTCAAAAACGCCATCGACGGGAGCGACGGGAGGTCGAACCGCGACAAAGGCTGCAAAACTGTCTGCAAATTGAGCGACCACCGCGATAGTTTCACATTTACGGCCTCCAGCATTTTCTTAGTACGTTCGGCCTCGGCTACATCCCTGGAGATTTGTGCCAACGCCGTCTTGTGCTCTTTTAGTTGGAAGAATTGGTCCTCCAAAATGAGAAACCGTGAATACACGCTTTTCTCCTTTTCTTTGTAGAATCCGTCCACCATCGTTAGCTCATCATCGAGCCAATGAATGAAATCGCGCTTTTCTTCGAGAAACGCGTCGTTGAGTGATTTTCCAGAAAAATGTAAAAACAGACTTTTCACAGACCCTTTAAGAGAGCTTCTGCCCGAGATCTTACCCATGTTTTTGCCCGCAATCTCGACTGCCACCGAACGGGGATCGTCGTTGTAAGCAGCGGACTTTCCTGTCGATACCTGCGCTCTATTTCGAGAATACTGGTCTAGTGGAACGTCGTCATCTTTTCCATTTATAGATTCGAAATTCGGTACGATCCCCTCATCTATCGGTTCTAGTAGAGGAGTATCATCGGAGGGCTTTTTGGGCGCCAATTGATCGGATAACAGCGCTATTGATTTGATCCGTTTTTTTCCAAGTTTGTAGTCAACATACTGATCCTTCCATTCAGGAACGAGCCCTTCGCTAAGCGACTCTCCAAACTTCATTATCAAACTAGTTCGAGGTTAGATGAGAAGAGTTATCATGCGATGAATAAGAGAAAATATAAAGGTCCTGGAGATACCTCGCACTAGGTAATGCCGTATAGCCAAAGGTGATCTTAGTTGTATTTCATAGAGATCTCTTGAAATTCATGTAACTCTTTCAATAGATTTGGCAGTTTCGAATTTTCTTTCTCTTTGCCTATCTGTAAATAAACGTGGCGTTCTCTCATATTGCTCAGCGCGCTTCTGCGATGGTGGGGAACAAATTGATGAATGGAGTGCATATAAACTAAGACATTGATAGATAGCAGCCGCACGTGCGAGATTTCGATAAAGCTGCAATTGATGTGGAATCCAGAGTGGTAGAAATCTCGATATACTGGGAAATAAAGTATGAACATGTAATAATTCGTCTAATTCTCCGTTTCTGATGTTTTTTTTTGGTGTCATCTCAAAACTATAGCGTTTCTGACCGCACTACATTAGTCACATTTGTGAGCGCAGTAGGACATGTGCGGCTGCGTCTCCTTACATTGAATCTCATTTGATTGGGACACATGTTTGTTCTTCGATACCAAAATTCCAAAGTAAGCTCTTATTGCATCTTTTTTCATCACCTTTATCAAATAGTTGTGGTTATGGGTTTTCGGTTCAAGGCAAACTCCTCATGACACATTGAGTCGCTGTTGGCAGGCTCATAATACCTTCGTGAACAATGTATCGTTGACTTGAACGGAAGCCTAATTCCAAAGTGGCTAGGTTTAATTTCCCAGGATAAGTTTCTACATACGGTAGAAAAAGCACCAAGTAAAACCTTTGAAAAAAAATACAAATTGCCCTGTAAAATAATGAAAAAATGACCGATCTCCTCGCTCCACCTGAACAGTGGAAACACTCCCAATCCACAAATCAAGATTCGTATCTCACATACAAAGCATCGATGAAGTGCGGATGCCTGATACCTGGACTTTTGGCCTTCTTGAATCCCTCTACGGCCTCGCGCACACTCCATCCTAGTCTTTCAATCAAATAACAGCATATGAGAAATCCCGTGCGATTGAATCCATAGTGGCAGTGCACAGAAATAAGGGGGTAGGGCTCTTCTGTGGACGATAAGATGTCGTCGACCAACTGGATGAATCTCCTTACAGCGCTCTGGTCGGGAGCCACTTTCAGCACGGTGGCGCACTTGTAATATGTGATATGGCGGAACGATTTCGGCGAGTATGGCGGGATGTCGGCGGATATGTCCACAACGGCAATGAGTGTACCCGAGACTTGTTCGCCTTCCTCCAATTGTCCGTTTTTTTCGTAAAAGATCCGCTCGATTTCCTGGGGAGAGTGATTTTCGTCGCCCTCCCGCAAGGTTTTCATACCAAGGAGCGGTGCAACATCAATGCCGTTGCGGCGGGTAATATTGAAGGAAATACTTTGCGTCTTGAGCCATTTGAGCTCGTTTTTCAAGCCCCACTTGTCTCCTGAGATGTCAGCCTTGAGTTTAAGTACCCACGCAGGCGATAAATGAAGCCTTTCTGGAAATTCCAGCTCTAAATGATTGAGGATGATACCGCTGATGAACTCGGGCTTAGCAAGGAGAAGCGAATGTCCAGCATTCTTCACCGTGGTCACGTGCACGACCTTTCTGCCGAAATTGTACAACAACACCTTCTCCAAATCGTCAATAATCTTGACGGGTGTCACAGCATCTTCGAGTCCACCAATCAACACCGTTTTTTCGTACGCCTTGGGGTCGCTCGGGTTGTCGTTATACCTGGAAATAGCATCAATGATATCCAGGTATCTACAGGCTGAAAACCCGTTCACGTAACGCAAAAGCACCCGTGTATCGATGTCTAAGTTCCACCGGAATTGACGTAGTTTCATGTAAAAGCTGCTTTGTGCGTGTACCTGTCGGCTGACGCTCTTACTGGTAAGCCCTTCGAGGCGATCCCAGGCTCTAAATAAATTAAAAATCAGCGGGAAAGCAGTAAAAACTTTTAAAAACTTGAAAAATCCGTGCACAGGCTTGGGCGGGAGTGAGTTGCCGCTGAGGTCATTAATGAATTTGGGCGGCGAAAGAAGCACCATGCCTTCCACGCGTGATCTCTCTAATTTCCGGGCCACCTTCACCAGGAGATGTGTGCCCATCGAGTGCCCCACGAGAATAAGTTTTTTGGTTCTTGGAATGTTTTGCTGTATAAACGCCACTATAATTGCGGCAATATTATCGGTAGAGAAATCCAGCCACGCCATGTCGAGAACTGACCTCGAAATGGCACTCTGGTGCGTCTCCAGAATCCGCCCACTTTTTAGATTAGGCTGAATTCGCGAATCACCGAATCCGGGCAAATCCATGGCATATATCTCCAGGCATTGCAGGAGTAAACCCATAACGGGCTCAAATTGCGACATCTGGCCACCTAACCCGTGAATGAAGAAGAGAACCGGGGACTCCGACACTTCTTTGAACACCTCTTCCGAAAGCGGTTCCACTTTGGAAAAATTCACGAGCGGATGTGGTGCGTGAAGCGTATGAAGTGTGACCGAGTTTACAGATAAGGCCGCCTCCAGCGCGAGATCTACGGTGGTTATTTGTGAGTATTTAGCCACAAAAGCACAGTCGTTGCGCTCTGACGCCACCACGCGGGCCTCAAAATTGTTTTGTTTCCTCAATAAAATGATTTTCAAAAATTCAGAAAGCTTCTTAAAAGGCGTGGATGTGAGTTGAGCCTGTTTTTCAGCTAGAATACGAAGGCTCAGCTCGGAGCTTGCACCTGCCGTGCTATGGCCCGAGGACTCCGACGCAGGAAACAGTTCAGAAGTGTTTTCCTCTGACAGCATGGATAAAAATTAAGAGGGTTTTGGAACAAAAAGAATATCAAATTCAGAACGGACTTTTTTCAGTTTTGCAAAGAAAGAAGATAAATAAAGTATTGGAGCGCGCACCGTTTATGTTCGATCTAGTGGGTGTGCATGTGGTCACCTGAGCTCGGAGTTGCATGGGCATTAGCGTGGTGAGCTTTTGGAAATCCGCAATTATATTTGAGCATTTCTCGATGGTTTGTACTTTTGAGGAACAGAGAATCCAATACAAATTCTGGGCTAAGATTGAACGCTGTCAATGTTTTGGGCTTTATCAGTCACTGTCAGGGCTGTGCGATGCTGTCTAAAAGTCCGACTCCGAGTCCTCCGATCACGTGATTCGTACGATCTATTGGGCTTGGGGCTATTGAAAAAGTTAAATTAGCTGGAAATTCTGGTAGCGTGTTTGATTGAAGTAGAGGGCGAAGCACATCTCATAAGTCCTATCAATGCTCAGCTTCCGTCATTAAGTGTGTGATGAGTATCGCAAAAAAAAAGCTCGATTAACGTATAGATTACAGATGATTTCTTTTCCAAAAATTAAGTATACCTTATCGAATTTACCGAATCGCGAACTGCTATTTTGTCTCGTTCTTTTGTCTTTGGAAATTCCCAGCCAATAATTGCAAAAGTCTTAGCCCTGTGCGGTCCGCACCCCATAGCCCCAGACTCCAGTTGCACCCTCAAATTTCCATCAATGCTCTGAGTCTCAGTACTCACTGCTCACAGCTCTCCAGCCTCCCTTGATAAGTAAACAGTATCAAGCAAATGCGAAACACAAGCGGGTAAAGTCCTATTTTTGAAAAAGCATTGTATCAACGGACCAGTTTTTAAAGATGATGACCCCGTCATTTCTTTTGGAACTCTACTCAATCCCGTTCATTCAATCTCCTTTTTCACTCATCTTCCAGACTAGCCAACTAGCCCGCGCCCTGGTCCAGAATCTCCGATCTTCGCTTGCACTGCTAGTGCGATTGGCAAATTCGGGGCCACCTCGAAATCACAGTACCATCACCTTCCCATAAACTTAGGAAGTTTAGTATTTACCTATCGACGAGATCCACACAGCTAAAGCAATTGGACAGAATCCAAATCATATATCACTCTGAATCCAAGTCTGATTTAAATAATCAAGAATATAAATAAACAGGTCTTTCAAATGTCGAGGCCGGGACTGGGCCAACGCAGAAGCTCGCCCTTCAACGACAATTTAGACGAGTCACACTACGACGATGAATTCGAGAACTCGCTCGATCAGGCGCTCAATTCGGCCCTGTCGTCCTATTTTGCATGGGCTGGCCGCCGTACCTCGTCTTCCACACAGCTGCGGCTGGCGTCGGGCATACTGTTGGCGACGCTAGATCCAAACGGAGACAACGGAATAAATTGGTCTAATGAAGGCTACGGCCAGAATGGAGCCCGGGGAGAAGGCCGGAGTGGTTCTACAAGATCGGTGCAAGGCGCCCGTGGTGTTTCGTTTGAAAGCAATGACTTGTTGCGTAATTCTGGTGATTATGATGCTGCGGACTATAACTCGCTAATTGGCACCCGCCGGGGTCACGCACACATAAACAGGGCCCCCGAGAGCATAAAACAGAAACTCCGAAGGGCACTCCGATCGCTGCTCGGTGTCTTCCGCCTCGTAAAACGCGAATTGTCTCTAGAACTACAACAGAGCAACCTCGAGGCGAACCTCGGCAGCAATATAGCCCGTGAAACCGCGCAAGACACCAGATCTGCGGGAGAGCGTACCGTGCTGCCGAGGCTCAAGGCACATACCACAAAGGCGCCCAACGCAGTGCTGCACGCCAAATACCATGCCGCCGCATTTGTGCCTGTGGTTCTTTTTCACCAGTTCCGACTGTTTTCTAACCTCTATTTTCTTCTTGTGGCGCTTTCCCAGGCACTCCCCGCACTCAGAATTGGGTACGTATCCCTGTACGTGGCGCCTCTCGCGTTCGTGTTGGCGGTTACCATGGCAAAAGAGGCCGGGGACGAAATCGCGCGCCGCAAGCGTGACCGCGAACATAATTCGCAGAAATTCGAGGTGTTGGGCAGGCCGCTGGCACTCACCCCTGAACCTGTTCTAGTTGCGCTGCAGGACCTACGGGTGGGTGACGTAGTGCGACTCAAAAAAGGGGCCCGCGTACCTGCGGACATGGTCCTACTCCACACGTCGGATTCGAGCGGGGAAGCGTTTATCAAGACCGACCAGCTCGACGGCGAGACCGACTGGAAGCTACGGGCGGCGTGTGTGGCAACACAGCGGCTCTCAGATATCACCGAGGTGCTTTCGCAGGTGTCGTTGGTGGTCGAGGCCCCAAAAAAGAACATCGACAAGTTCGAGGGCCGCTTGCACGTGACCAGTGCCAACGAGGACACCCACACGGTGCCGCTTTCGGTGGACAACACCCTTTGGGCGAACACGGTGTTGGCGCTGGGGTGTGCCGAGGGAATTGTCGTGTATACGGGCCGGGAAACGCGGCAGCAGCTCAACACCACCCGTGCCCGCGCGAAAACGGGGCTCTTGGAGACCGAGCTCAATGGCGTGTCCAAGGCGCTCTGCGCCACGGTGTTTGTGTTGTCGGTGGCGTTGGTGCTCTTGCAAAAAGTGCCGTTTTCAAGCAAATGGCCCTTGGACGTGTTGCGGTTCTTGATTCTCTTCTCGACGATCATCCCGGTGTCGCTCCGGGTCAATCTCGACCTCGCCAAGCTGGTTTATGCGTCGCAGATCCACGCTGACGGCGACATCCCAGCGACGGTCGTGCGCACCTCAACTATACCCGAGGACCTCGGCCGTGTTGAGTACTTGCTTTCGGACAAAACAGGCACCTTAACCCAGAACGACATGGAGATGAAGAAGCTCCACGTGGGGACGGTGTGCTATGCGGGAGAGACCTTGGATGCGGTGGCCCAGAGCGTGGCACAGATGTTGAGTGACATCCACGGTAATGTCCAAGTGAAGCGGCGCGACTTGGCCTCCAAGACATGCGACTTGGCTCTCGTGCTCGCTTTGTGCCATAACGTGACCCCTGCGGAGGAGGCCGGGGAGGTGACATACCAGGCGGCGTCGCCCGACGAGATTGCCATAGTCAAGTTCTGCGAAACCGCCGGGTTGGTGTTGCTCAAACGGGACCGCACGTCGATCACCCTCTTCCACAAGGTCTCGGGGCAAGAACTTGATTATGAAATTTTATACGTGTTTCCGTTCAACTCGGATACCAAGCGCATGGGCATTGTGGTGAGAGACACGCGTAACAAGGAGGTGTGGTTCATGGAAAAGGGCGCGGACACCGTCATGGCCAAGATCGTCAACCTGTCCGACTGGTTAGACGAGGAGACGGCCAATATGGCCCGCGAGGGGCTCCGCACTCTTGTCGTCGGTCGTAAGAAGTTGGGATCGCCAGCACTAGCCGAGTTTGCGAAAAAATACGAAAAGGCGCTGCTCTCGATGCACGAGCGGGAGTCAAACATGCAGCGAGTTGTGGCGCAGCACCTTGAGACAAATGTCGAGCTTTTGGGGATTACGGGTGTAGAGGACAAGCTTCAGCACAACGTGAAGACGTCGATCGAGTTGCTTCGAAACGCAGGCGTCCGAATTTGGATGCTCACGGGAGATAAGGTTGAGACCGCGAAATGTGTGGCCATCAGCGCCAAATTGATTGCCCGTGGGCAGATCGTGCACCAGATCACAAAGGTGGCCAATCCGGACATGGCTATGACGCAACTCGAACAGATTACCAACACGCAGAACTCGGTGTTGTTGATCGACGGCGAGTCTTTGGCCGTGTACATGCAGTACTTACCCACCGACTTCTTTGCCTTGTGCATTCTGCTCCCGGCGGTCATCGCATGCCGGTGCACGCCGCAGCAGAAGGCAGACATAGCGTTGGCAATCAAAAAGGCAACGGGCAAACGCGTTTGTTGCATAGGCGACGGAGGCAACGACGTCAGCATGATCCAATGTGCGGATGTGGGGGTCGGGATTGTCGGGAAGGAAGGCAAGCAGGCGTCGCTTTCGGCGGATTTCAGCATCGACCAGTTCCATTTCTTGCTGAAGCTCTTGCTCTGGCATGGCCGAAACCTGTACAAGCGGTCGGCGAAACTCGCGCAGTTCATCATCCACAGAGGGTTGATCATTTCTGTTGCACAGGCCATCTACTCGATTTCGTCGCGGTTCGAGCCTCTTGCTTTGTACCAGGGCTGGCTCATGGTGGGGTACAGTACTGTTTACACCATGGCCCCAGTGTTCTCCTTGACTCTTGACAAGGATGTCGACGTGCGGCTCACAAAGTTGTACCCGGAGTTGTACCAGGAGCTCACGTTGGGCAAGTCGTTGTCGTACAAGAGTTTCTTTATGTGGGTGACGATCTCGTTGTTCCAGGGCAGTGTCATCCAGTTGCTCTCGCAGAGGTTCAGGACGTTGGACGAGGACAGATTCTTGGCCATGGTGAGCCTTTCGTTTACGACATTGGTGCTCAACGAGTTGTTCATGGTGGCGTTCACTATCCGTACGTGGAATAAAGTGATGTTCGGCACCATTGTCTTCACCTTCATGATCTACGTGGTGCTGGTGCCTTTTCTCCCCGAATACTTTGATCTCAACTACGTGGCATCGTCCGTCTTCTATTGGCAAACCGTGGTGGTTTTGTTTGTGAGTCTTTTCCCGGTATGGCTAGTACGGACGTTAAGCAGAAAATTGCGGCCACCTTCGTACGCGAAAGTGCAACAAGACTAAAGGGGACTGTTCGAAAAACAGAGCAACTCCGATACTTCGGAGATCTACCGGGCAGTATTGCGCGTCCCGTGCAAAACAATGATGCGTCTCACCTTTTGCGTACAGGCTATACGAAAGAAATTGAGCCACGTCTGACGTGTCCGGACACGGTGATGCGCGTCATGGGCAATTGGAGGCCGATGACGGTTTTCCGATCGCGCAGTTGTGCAGAGAACGGATGCACCAAAATAAACAAAGGTGTATTTTTGGCTTTGTCAATTAATCGCCGATTTTCAGTTTTTTGGGCTTGATCTCTTAAAGTGTGATTTCTTACAACAGTCCAGTTTAGATAGAAACGGGGGATGCTAATCTCAAAATATGAAGCGCCACAATCTCTTTCAGAATTGAAAGACCTCGCTTCTTTACTCATTTGGTCTGGCATCAGCTCACCGACCTAATTTCCCCATTTTCTGCATGCGCAACATTCCTTATCTGGACATCCCAAAAGAGCTCCCCACAACATTCGTCCTGTCTATATCGGATCAAGGCGCAAGCTAAGTGCCGAAAACCAACATTTTTCATGATATTCTGAGTTCTTTTATGTCTGATCTCAAAATTGCCTTTCTTTCTCGTGGGCAGTGTAAACCCGATTTCGCCTTTGTCAAAAACGGTTACCGTTGGTGGTTTTCTGGGCTATACGAGCAATACTGCTATGTACAGGCTCGCCTGATTAGACCCTGGTATATCCTGCACACGGGCAAAGAAAATAGAACCACTGTGGCTGCGAAAGAGTGTGCACACTGGCAAAATTGCAATAGTGGCCCGATTTTAGAAATAGCACCATATAAGGCCCGAGCACCCGCCACTACAACTCCTCAAATACCACCATTACTTGACCACAACTTTCTTTGCTAGAATAATTCGCTTTTCACACTCAGCCCTTGCTAATTTCATACCATGTACGCCGCCATTACCAGCAAAACGTCGCTTTTGACTCTCGGATACTTGGCCGTTTCCACCATGGCCCCATTTGCCTTGTCATATAAGGAAACTCGTGGCAACTCCGTGTACACGAAAGGGTACATCAGTGCCAGGTCATTGTTTAACAAGATCTAGTGGTTTCAAAAGGACAAGGATTATAAGGATGAAAGTAAATCATCAAACGATTACAATCAGGGTAAATTTGGGAAGGATACCGCCAGGTACATGCAAAAGGATGTGCTGGCCGAAGATAGTCATGCTGGATGTGCTATGCTTTAAATAATAATAAATTTTTTCAAGAATAAGTCTCACGGGGTTTTGAGTGAATGCCAGTCGTTAGAGCCTGACTGATTGTCTCCTGTAGTTTGCAATGTTTACGAAGTGAGAAGAAGGATTTGCTCGGGAGGTTAATTTTTTTCCAAAATGTAGCTCAGGCATCGTCTTGGAGTTCAATCATTCATTTTGACCTCTTTCACCTCAGGTCGCGGATCGTCACCGTTTCGATGACAACATCTTTATAGTGGTATCTACATCAAACCAGCATACGCCTAGAGATTTGTGCATTCCAACTACTTATAGTTTTTAGATCTTTTGTAGAAAAAGAAGAAGTTGTCCGACAACTTTTGTTATAGCCTTAACATTACACTCCATCATTTTCTCCTATTGTGCATCTAAACACCCATCTATTCATCATATATGTACACGATCTCATCTATTTGTTCCATGCAGCGTTTTGCAACAAGTCCGGGGCACTCTTCGACCCTGTGACCACCCCTAAAATGGTCTTTTTATCTTCCATCGATAGAGACCCGTTTTCCATCAACCCACGACGGGTGTCCTGCTCGGCAGAAGTTGCCTTTCTCGAGATGTTCAACTCTTCAGACTCACCCCGCACGACCTGCTTGATTCGGGCCTGAAATTGCTCGGCATCGACTGAGATTTTGAAATCTTTCTGCAAAAGAAATCTATTACCCAGAAACTGGCCTTCAACGCCATCAATGATCAGTTTAGGCAACCTGTAGGGGTACTGCGACTTGAGCAAGAACTCCTTGGCCACCGCCGCGACTCTGGTCGAAGTTGAAACGGCGAAATGGGACGGTTTTCCGTATAAAAACTTGTCGGCGCCAAGCGTGGGTTTGAGGGCGGCCGATTGCAACTTTTTAGGAACGATACTCGCAGGAGTGGCAGGGCTAGATCTTCTCAGAGCAAAGCCGGGCTTCTTTGCGCCAAACCTTCTATTTCCGCCCAGTTGGGGCCTCCCATTTTGTCTTGGACTAGATTTCGCTGCAAAATTTCCACCTCTTCCTTGGTTTGTTGCTGAATTCAGGCCGTTTTGACCCGTTGCTTCCCCTGCTTGTGCTCTACGTCCATACCCTTGCCCACCACGATTCTGAAAATTTTTCTCGTCCATGAGCTTGAACATGTTCGAGCTCAAAGGATGATCTTTGACTGCGATTTTCGCCTTGACGGGCTGTCTCGATCTGCTTGGAGCAAACAGTATTTTTGCTTGATTACCGATATTGGGCATTGAGGCTTTCAGTTTTCCGGAATTTGCCCTTTGATGATTTGAATTTCCAGCCTTTGGTTTACCAGCGTTTGCCCTCTTGGGGGTCGACTGTTTCTTGCCTTCAAACAGAAGGTCTATAGCTGGCTTACTGGCAATTTTCGTCGCCTTTAAATTAATGTTATCGATTCTCTTCATCAAATCGGAAAGAAAGCCAGTACCACTAGGGCCGGGAGTGCCACCCACAGACAGGTAGCACCGGGCACGTGGCGAGGCACCAAGCCTAAAGGGAAGGAGTCTCGGAAGCATACCGCTGGTTATTGTGAGTGAAAACAGCACGGTTATAGATGTAAATGCCTGAGTTTTTCAGTATAAGCACGACTGGTGAATGTTACTTTTTTTCGACTTCTCATTCGCGGCAGCGCGCTGTACGCACGCCCGAGCGGTTTATTGGTTGCAGCTTTGGCCTTGCAGGTGCTGAAAAAGGCGGGCTCACTAGCTGTAATGAGAGTGTTTCGTTTTTGGGAGAATGAGATGGTGTGATCATAGATGCTGAGTATATTGAATGACATTTGCATTCTAATCGTGTTTATATCATCGATTCACGTACACACTCAGAGTCGCAATTAGTTCGGAAAAGATCAGCGGGAAGTAGTACAAGTTAGCAATGGGTATTTCTGGCCCTGTTACCGCGTTTTTATTTCTAGGAGCCAAAAAAGATAGAAAACAAAAAGTCGGCTCATACTAGAGATACTATTAAATCTCAATTCTAATGTGTTGTGGCTCCTTCTACATCGTGATATCCAATCAAGAAGATTGGGGCACACCGAGGGGTGTTTTGATGAATCGAGAGCAGGGCATAGCGTGTCCTCATGGAAAATACTAGATGATTTTCTACTTTAGAACAAGAAGCAGTCCATTACTAAGAAGAAAAATCTTGAGAAAGCTACATCGCTGACACCAACAGCTTTGACCAGGAAGTTCCGAATGACGTTTTGAAGGTCACACTCACGAATCGAAACTTCGCCTCAGCAGCACAGAGGAAAAACAGCGTAACTAAAACTTTGAAAGCCTCCAAATTTTTTTTCGATTGTTCAAAGAATTGCCACGTCACACCGATGGCCTTTCCACCTTTAGTGGAAGCCCCCAATGCTAGAATAATGGCTATGATGCACAGCCTCTGCTCAATTTGCGCATTGAGGATATTCCGTGCCAGACAAATGGAATGTCAATCGCAAGGCAAACTCCAAAAATTGGAGATCGACATTGTTACGTTACATTCCGCCCTTTCCCGACCTTTTTGTACCTGCCCGCTAACAAGCATGATGGACCTACTAGGACTTCTCAAAAATGTGGTGCATTCAGATGCTTTCGGCTGCGGAGAGGAGATTATAAGAACTACCAACTAAGAGGTTGCTCTTGCATCGGCCAAGAAATGAACTGTTCGCCCCATTCATAGGCGGCTTGGTAGCGGACTTAGAAAAGCTTTCCCTAGTGACACAGCCTAGGACCAAGAAAAGTGGTCGCAAGGAGCTGAAATTGGTTGAAAAGCGGAATAGCAAGCTCAATTGGGCGCAATCTTTTTAAGACTAAAGCACTCAGAAATCTGAATACAAAAGACAGCGATCACCTCGCATTGGGCGAGTCACAAGACCGAAATTCATCATGAAGCTCAATTCAATTTTGGCAGCGACTTTGGTGTTGACCCTCCCATTTGCAAGTTCTATTGAAGAAATTGTTGAGGGGGATCAAGAGATTGCCGAACTTCATCACGTGAGGCATCCTTTTAACTCCACTCGGTATAGTGGCCGCAATGCCACGCATATCGGGAGAAGCGGGTACCGAGACCGGGATCTTCCTGATGCAGTAAAGTACCAGCCCCGTAAAATTGGCCGGTATCTTGAGTGGATTCTCAGCGACTTGCGTAGATTTGTTCCGCCTTCAGGATTCGAGTATCGTGATTTCGAGGACGAAGCGGTCGCGATTCACAAGCACCTTTGCGATGTCGAGTTTGCTGCCGAAACCGAATCGAACTATCCGATTTTCAAGGAACGCCTCGATTTTGTTAGAGGAGTGTATCAGAATATGGTGGATTCTGCGGAAAAGTTGAAGCGTTATGCTCGTTTTGACATCTCCGGTTACAACATACTCTCGACAATGATAGAGCTCAATGTGCGTGCACTTTCCTTATTCAACGCAAGAGGTGAGGCCGAGCTTAGAATTCGAGGGCTCGAAGAGCATACCTCGCTTCTTATAAATTTCACGCGGCAATGTGTCCAGCAGTTTAGGCGCTCGATTGGTATCCCCATTGGAATGAGAATGATTTTTCAAACAGTCTCGGACCGAGTCAAAACAGACCTTTCTTCGTTGGTGCAACAAATCCCGGGACGCGACCAGTACGCGGTGAGTTACGAGCGTCATTCTTGAGAAGAAAAGGTGAGCTCCAGTGGTGTTTATGAGTCGCGACTATCGGGTGTTTGATGTCAGGTAATGGGATTTCTCTGCGGAATAGTATTGTGTATGGTTTGAGCTACCATCTTGAGAAAATTACTCTTGTAGATGAGCATTTGAACTTATGCAATGGATGTCAAAGAAGGGCCTTTGTGAAACTTCTTGTATTTACAATAATAAAGTCTTAATTCTGCGTCTTTGAGGTAGATGTGGACTTCTAGAGAGTGAACTTGACAGTCCAACAAGAGTCAATAATATGGAACTGACGAAGAATGAAGGAAGAATTCCATGGGCTCTTGGAAAACCTCGCATCGTCAAATTTAAAACATTGCTTGAAGATGCATCCAAGATAGAATAAAGCTCGACCAAGGCTTGCCTGATGCCATAAGCGTTCCACCTGTAGACATGTAATCACAAATGCCGCTGAATTCGGGTTATTTGTGAGTTTTGTCTGGGGAATGACAGTCTTTGCGAACTTTGTTACAAATTTTGAGTAAGCCAATTTCAGCAAATTATCTCATTTACTTCACAGCCACCATGTTTCGAAATAATACCGTCAGTTCCTGATTTGCATTTTTTCAAAGCTAAGGCTATGCAAGCTCATCAGTTTCATTCTTGGCTTTCACTTATTAATTCAAATGCCCATTGAAGCCCAGCGGAAATAATTGTGCGTCTGGCACTTCAGAAGCAAAATAACTTAAATTATTAATAACGCCGACCAGGTTTCCAGAAAACCATCAGCCTCGTGAAATAAAAAGAAGTGAACGCTTTTCGAAAATGAGAATCATCACCATGATAATAACCACTTTGTCGTTAGGATTGCTTGCACGCGCTACCTCGTGTACGCAGAGTGAGGTCGAAGCACAAGTACCACAGAAACCTCGAGAGATGCAACAGAATACTGTGACAGCCAACAAAGACTCAAAAAATGGACTGATTCCTTTTTCTTTTGAAAAATTTCGGGCAAATTTGGCGCAAGCCACCGAAAGAGAGGGCAACCGGTTGGATTGGTTCGTACACGACCTCAAGACTTATGTGGGCCCGTCGGGTTTCAATTATGCCATGTTTGAATCCCAGGCCTCTAGTTTTCGGAAACAACTTTACAATATTGAGTTTCGCGTCGAAAGTAACACAGAATACGGGGTGCTTGCAGGCAGACTTGAGTTCGCAAAGCTGATGTTCGACGTTTGGGCAGGCTCGGCACAGAAATTGAAACGCTATGAGCCGCACAGGCACAAGATGCACAGGCTCGTGTACGAGATCATTGACCTCCATGTCAGGGTCTGGGCGTTGCACGACGCGCGTGGCCGCTTAGATGCTGCGACTCACGGCAATGACGAGAAAGTGATGCTTTACGCGTTTCTTCTCTCTACCTCGGAGCGTGAATTCAACTCATTCGAAGACATACCTCAGGGCTTGTGCCATGTATATGAAACGACTCTTCGAAAGACTAAGCGGATGTTGGAGGAGTTGAGACGCCAGCTTTTGGCAAGCCATTAATTCTTATTTAAATCGCAGCTGCCCCATTCGAAATCGATGAAAAAAGTTGATGTGCGGGCGCTATGAGTATCACAGATGGTCAGTTGCTCTCTCTTGTTCACTTGTATCATGTATGTAATGAAGTATGATGGTTGTGAAATATATGTACTTAAATTGGGGGTGGGAGTTTAGCTTATGGTGTCTGGATTATGAAATCGTTCATTCATGAAACGCGCTGAACCCGTTATTAGTGATTTGACGAATTAGATCCGTAATAGAATAATTTGTTCTAGAAAAAAAGGAAGGGAAATAATACCTGAGGTACGTAACTAACTGCTGAGTTCTGAAGCGTAACTTCTTCAAAAAGCACGGTACCACGCCCCTTCACCTGTAAGTATGGCTACCAACCATTGAATTTGAAGCCAAGTATTGACATGCAGCCACCAGAAGCAAACTTACCAAAAGGAGGGAAGAATTCAAGATCGAATTTTGAGAATAAAGCACATATCAGCAAATAAAAAACGACTCGAAAAGCTCGTCTAAGCGAGGGTGGCTTTCAAGCGTCATGTGACCAGCATCAATAGTTTCTGAAAATTTTGATTGTTCTCTGGACCTTCAGGCAAGCGCTTGGCTCATAATGTCAAATTGTAGATCATTAACATGATGTTTTATTTCCGACAGAAAGTCACGAATTCAAACTTGTCTTCAACGTGCCAAGAACAGCGAATACTAAAGACCTGCACATAATTATCTTTTGCTACATTATTAATTAAAAGTGTGGGTGCGAGCCACCGATTGCAAATCTGTCGTAATCTGCTGTGGCGCTTCCGTTCCATAAAATCTACACAATAAATAAATATTTGTGGAGTTCCATGACATGAATTATTTTTTCTAAAAAAATATAGTTGAATATTTACAATCGTAAAAATGTCTCCGCCTGTGGCTACACCACCAGCATCTGCGAGCCAGATTGAGGCCTCCAGAGTTGAAATTGACGAAAATGGAGTGAAAGTGATCAACGAAGAAAATCGAAAATCTTCAAAATATCCTGAATTTTTACCTCAATGGGATACTTCTCTCAAATTTCCACACCCTGATTTTTTCAAACACGAGGATCCGGGCTCCAGAGCCGACCCCTCTCTCCCAAACCTCTTGCCCAAATTGGGTGAGGTCACGAAGAGCATTACTCCCAAATTTGGAACGGAGATATCGGGCGTGCAACTCTCAGAATTGAGTAATAATGGTAAGGACGAGTTGGCGCTCTTGGTAGCGCAAAGAGGTGTGGTTGTATTCCGCGACCAGAACTGGGCTTCGAAGGGCCCATCTTTCATCACAGAATTTGGGCGTTATTTTGGGAAATTGCACATTCACCAAACTTCAGGAGCACCTAAAGGTCATCCAGAGTTGCACGTGACCTTCAGAAAGCCGGGTAGTGTCGAATTCCAGAAAACTAGTACCAGAACTAACCACGTGCAGTGGCATTCGGACGTGTCGTATGAGCTCCAGCCTCCTGGAACTACATTCTTCGCTGTTTTGGAGGGACCAGATTCGGGAGGTGACACAGCTTTTGCAGACACTGTGGAAGCCTACAAAAGACTTTCTCCCGAATTTCAGAAAAGATTGGCCGGGTTGCACGTGTTGCACTCGGCAGTACTCCAGGCACAGAATTCGGTAGCTCAGGGTGGTACACCCCGCAGATCTGCACTGGAACATATTCATCCTTTGGTCCGAATCCACCCTGTGACAAGAGAAAAGGCAATTTATTTGAATAAGGGATTTGCTCGGCGTATCATAGAACTCAAGGAGGAGGAGTCTGAGTATCTCTTGAACTTTTTATATGACCATATCGAGTCAGCACACGACTTGCAATTGCGTGCCAAATGGGAACCCAATACAGTGGTGGTATGGGATAACAGAAGAACAGTACATACAGCTATTGTGGACTGGGACACACCTGTTTTGAGGCATGCTGTTAGAGTGACTCCCCAGGCGGAGAGACCCACAGATAGCTTAGAGGAATTGAACATACCAAAGCCTGCATTTGGGGACGGCAGGTTTCTGAGAATCGTATAAGGACGCAAAATGGAGGTGTTGCCTGGCTATGCTGAAAGTATCATTACGTGTTAAGTCTTCAGCCATCTTACACTTCATCGTGTTTTGAAGATAAAGAATGAAAAGATCGTTTTGAAATTGAACAAAATTAAATGTAAACCATTAAGCACCAAGCCAGCGCATCCGAATGTCAAAGGAAATCGTTCATGGACAATATTTGTGACGTGAGACGTTTGACAATTAATATGTATAATTGTCACTGGTTGAAGATTTCAACTTGCATTCAGAACTCAAACCTACAAGCGGTACACAAAGTGTGGGCTCTTGTCGCCCATGGCCAAGAAGTCGTCCTGCGAATACCCGACAAACTCCCCATGGTCCAAGCCTAGCCGTCTTTTCTTATTGCTGACTTTATAGCCTACTATCACAATCAACATGAAAATTAGGCCCAAACCAATGAATCCTAGTTCCAAAGAGTGGCCCAAGATGAATCGAGGCAGATCCTGAGTTCTGTAAAAATTCGAGGCAAACGCACCAGCGAAGTTACCGATTCCGATTTGAAAAGCCATGCCCACCGCCCTCTTATATGAGCCCGCGAGATTATTGGAGAACCATATTACCACTAAAGGGAAAGCGGGGTAAATGCCAAGTGCTATAACATAACACGCTCCGTATATTGCATGCGGATTGTCTCGGGGATCGATAGAAACACAAATGATGTATCCCACGGCCATACAAGCGTAGTTGAAAAGCAAAAACGGAGATCTTAGCCCGACCTTATCCGAGACCCATGCTTGTACAATACTAAACACGGCAGCTACAACATAGATAGGCACACTCATAAGCTGTGCCTTGGTGCTCGTGTATCCCAAAGTTTTGATAATGGTGGGGGTGAAAAGCGACACACCGTAGAGAGGCACACATACACCAAAATAGACCATGAGCATGCACCAGGATTGCCAATCTTTGAAGACCGCAAACGCCCATTTCTTGTCGTTTTCATTTGTCTCGCCCATATTAATTGGGGCAGTCGAATCTAAGGATAGACCTGCCAGCAGTGCCTTTGTGTTGGATGAGTATTTGACGCGATTCACGACAAAACTCCGTTCTTTCTCAGTCAAAAACGTGCATTCGGATGGGTACAAGGGAAACCAAAACCACGAGCCAATGGCCACAATAAATGTGAGAAGTCCCTCCAAAATGAAAATCCATCTCCATCCCTCGTAACCCCCGACACCATCCATTTTTGAAATTGCTGCTGCCAATAAACCCGAAAAGGCACCAGCCATCGAGGCGGCGGAGAAGAAAATCGCCTCCCTCACCAACACTTCGCTTTTTTTATAGTACATCGAGAGAATATACGAAATTCCAGGAAACAAGGATGCCTCAAATATCCCAAGAAGTGCTCGTGTCGCCATCAATTGGTGGAAATTCTTAACTGTTCCCATGAGCGTCATGACTATCGACCAAAGCACCATGGTAATGGGGATGAAATTCTTGGGCTTCACGTACCGCAATATTATGTTGCACGGGATCTCCATCAGAGCGTAAAAGATGAAAAAAATCGTCAAGCACAAATTGTACTGGTTGCCCTCGAGCTGCAAAGTCTCGGCCAAGCCCTCGATCTTGGCATTTCCAATATTGCCTCTATCCAAAAAACTTAGAAGATAGAGAATAGTGAATAGAGGGATTATGCGGACATCGATTTTTCTCAAAAGTCTTCTTTCGTCTATCTCGGGATAACTGGGGTTCAGCACGGTTGGAGACGTGACCGTCTCGCAGAGCACAACTGAGGGTTTCTCCTCCATGGCAATAAATAGGAAAGGTTTCGAGAATCTGGTTCAACAAAAACAGGAAGGCAAAAGAAAAGGTCCATTATGCTTATATATATGGCAATATCAGAAATTAAATCGAAGAAATTCGAAGTGAGCCCCACAGGGGTGGGGAATTAACAAACCTTGCCAAATCGAGATTTACAAGCGGTGAGAAATATGCAGCATCGCCAGCATCGCAATTACCAGTGCTCGTTTCCCCACATTTACGATCAAAAAGTGAAACTCACCGCCGGATACAGAACGGCAAACAATGGGGAAGAAAATCGCGGCGGGATGATTACAGTTTTTCTCGCGCGCTACCAAAGAAAAAGAAACGGCCCTTGTTCGTTTTCTGAACTTTTTGATAAACCCCTCAGATTCCCCGAATCTCATATCTCTCGTAAGTATGCGCAAATCTCCCCACATCCATAGGACAACTTTGTACTTAAGAGAGCTTGCCACAATTGTCAGCAAAATAATCAGATACAAAACAAAGATTTCCACGAAGACAAGGCGGAGTTGTACACGCATATTTTCCGGTTTTTTTTTTCTCGTCTCATTATTTTGTTATTGTTTCCCTAGTGCCAAGTGCGAGGATGTTCGTAACCGCCATCCCTGAATTCATGCGGGGCCCCAACTATCAAAAAAGCTAAGCTTACAAATGGCACGACTTCCATCAATTGCGCCAGTTCGGAGTTCTAGCCCCTCTCGAAAATCTACCATTCGGTCCCGTGGGGTACAAAAGCCGAGTGGGCATGACACCCTTTATTCAGAATTCGGAATAGCTCCTTGAAATAGCATGAGCTTGCTTGAAAGTTGCTTTATCTCAGTGGCACAACAACCAAGATACAAAAAGACACCGCTTTCCATTCTTTGTCCTCACAGTGTCAAAAGACAGAGACGGTAAAGAAAAAATAAACAATGGCGAAGTTGTTTCAACACTGCATCCAGCTCAAGCACCGTACTGCCACATTTACAAACCATATTTTAACCGGCGAGCTCAAGATTATTAGTGGCACATGGTTCAATAAATGCAAAAACAGGCTCGCTGCTAAACCCCAGGGCGTGCACATAGCGCAGAACTGTAACGGGCGTGTGCCGCCCAAAATTTCCCCTTGGCCAATCAACGCGCGTACTGCCGTCGAGACCTCCGGCCGAATCGTAGGTGTAGATTTTTTCGCGCCTGGGTTCACCACCGAAAATATCACCACCGGGAAAAATCCAACTTCTTTTTCTTAGGTGTTCCATCTGATTTCCACATATATTCAGAATTAGTCGCTATGTTGTCAGCTCGTTCTGTCTTCCGCACTGCCGCCCGTGCAGCTACCGTCTCAAGAACGCGTCTTGTATGTATTTTGATTGCCCTTTGCCGACGAACAATACTCGCCGAATTCCTATACCCAATTGGGATAGCTTCTTCTTTCATGACTGTCAATAGTTGTTGAAGGTTTTTGAAATACGGACAGCCTCTTACCAGGCCTTTCCAGTCTATCAATTGATGAGATTGGTCAAGGCGTTGAATTGTTAGTGTGTTTTCTTCACAGAAAGCATACACTAAGACACCACTCCCTGTATGGAGTGAATGCTTGTAACCCTTTGGTCGTACTTCAAGCCACGGGATCGAGCAATTGACAGTGTCAGCTTATTGTTTCAATTTCATTTCCAGATTGGGTGTTGAGGACACCGCCATCTTTTCATCACATAAGCTACCCAGGGAAGATTGAATCAGTAAAGAGTTTTAGAGTACATCTAGATGAGAGAATCCGTCAAGGCCCTGTTCCTTTCGCAATACTAACATCTCTAGGCTCGTCCAGCTTTCACTGCTGTTCGTTACGCTTCCGCTAAGGCTGCCCCAACTGAGGTGTCTTCCATCTTGGAGGAGAGAATCAGAGGTGTCTCTGAGGAGTCCAACTTAAACGAGACCGGTAGAGTCTTGTCCGTCGGTGACGGTATTGCCCGTGTCTTCGGTTTGAACAATGTCCAAGCTGGTGAGTTGGTTGAGTTCTCTTCCGGTGTTAAGGGTATGGCCTTGAACTTGGAGGCCGGCCAGGTCGGTATTGTCTTGTTCGGTTCCGACGCCTTGGTTAAGGAGTCCGAGCCAGTTAAGAGAACTGGCAAGATTGTCGACGTCCCCACTGGTCCAGAATTGTTGGGCCGTGTTGTTGACGGTTTGGGTAACCCCATCGATGGTAAGGGTCCTTTAAACAACTCTTCGTCCGCCAAGGCCGAGGTCAAGGCCCCAGGTATCTTGCCAAGAACCTCTGTCCACGAGCCAATGCAAACTGGTTTGAAGGCCGTCGATGCTTTGGTCCCAATTGGTAGAGGTCAAAGAGAGTTGATCATCGGTGACAGACAAACTGGTAAGACCGCCGTTGCCTTGGACACCATTTTGAACCAAAAGAGATGGAATGATGGTGCTGACGAGTCCAAGAAGTTGTACTGTGTTTACGTCGCCGTCGGTCAAAAGAGATCCACTGTAGCTCAATTGGTCCAGACTTTGGAGGGTCATGACGCTATGAAGTACTCCATCATTGTTGCTGCCACTGCTTCTGAGGCCGCTCCATTGCAATACTTAGCTCCTTTCACCGCCTGTACCATTGGTGAGTGGTTCAGAGACAACGGCAAACACGCATTGATCATCTACGATGACTTGTCCAAGCAAGCTGTTGCCTATCGTCAATTGTCTTTGTTGTTGAGAAGACCACCAGGAAGAGAGGCTTACCCCGGTGATGTTTTCTATTTGCACTCCCGTTTGTTGGAGAGAGCCGCCAAGATGTCCAAGGCCAACGGTGGTGGATCTTTGACCGCTTTGCCAGTCATTGAGACCCAGGGTGGTGATGTGTCCGCATATATCCCTACCAACGTCATTTCTATCACTGACGGTCAAATCTTTTTGGAGGCCGAGTTGTTCTACAAGGGTATTAGACCAGCCATTAACGTCGGTTTGTCCGTCTCTCGTGTCGGTTCCGCTGCTCAGGTCAAGGCCATGAAGCAAGTTGCCGGTTCCTTGAAATTGTTCTTGGCTCAGTACAGAGAAGTCGCCGCATTCGCCCAGTTCGGTTCTGACTTGGATGCCTCCACGAAGCAGACTTTGGCTAGAGGTGAGAGATTGACCCAATTATTGAAGCAAAAGCAATTTTCCCCTGTTTCCGCCGAGGAGCAAGTACCAGTCATCTACGCCGGTGTCAACGGTTTCTTGGATGAGATCGAGATCTCCAGAATCGCTGAGTTCGAGGAGTCTTTCTTGTCTTCGTTGAAGTCCAACCAGCCAGAGATTCTTGATGCCATCAAGACCAGAGGTGAGTTGTCAAAAGATGAGTTGGCCTCTTTGAAGAGCGCCACCGAGTCTTTCGTTGCTTCTTTCTAAGCCATTTCATGCATGTAGACTGAGGTGACGTGGATTCACGAGCTCAAAGATACACTACAATTTATAACGATATATTCCATACATGATGTCGTGTCGGAGAAAAGATGATGCAGATTTTGCGGTCATTTTAGTATTGGAAATCCGCAGATATATGTGAACCTGTAGCTGCTTGAGTCTTTATGTCGAAATTTTCCTGAGCGAAACCCGTATTTGGCATATTGCGTTTCAAACTCAAGATTCTTTTACCCCAAAGCTTGTATTCTGATTCAAAAAACAGAGTGTATGATGCAGAAACGGGTCACGTGATACGCCTGAGACGTGTCTGAGGCACGTTGCCAAAAGTTATCTCCATTGTAGTCTATTTTGAAAAGCACTGAAGGATTGCTAAGCAAATTTCTATATATAAAGCTCTAATATCAAGTAACAGTCTTGCATTATGGGCAACAAAAAAAAGAAAAATGTCGTTTTGGACCTCAGCACACCGACTATTATCGATAAAATAACAGATTTCGAAGTTGGTGACTATGATTACGAGCTTCAACAGGGAAACAAGGTTACAGGATTTGACGAAGACTTGCACTTTCTTCTCTCCGAATCCCCACAGGTGTCAGAGGAGAGTGGCACTGAGAACATCGACATAAAAAGCCGAAAACCGAAATCTAAAGATACATCATCGAAATTGAAGATATCTAACGAGAAGTGGCTGAACACAGATAAGATTTACGATCTGAATATGAAGAAACTGAAATTCAAGAATAAAAACAAGCCATTCACGTTGTCCATATCCGAGACTAGAAAACTGACCAATAAATCTCCTGGTATAACAAGAAAAGAGATCATAGATGATCTCGACGAAATCGACTTTGTGACCGACGATGAGGGTGATGTGATTTTGAAAGATGACGAAAAGTTCAAATTTAACTTTGATCTAAGGGAAGAGGACGCAAAGCCTCAAAAGTCCGGTAAGAAAAAACTGAGGAAAAGTAAGGACGATGCAATTTTGAGCACAAAGCCGGAATTCTCTCTGTTAGACACAATTCCTCAGAAAGAAGCAACAGGTTCTGAGACACTTCCCAAAAGAGCATCAAAAAGTTTGAAAACCCGGGCTAAAAAGGCCGCAAAAGCTGAAATTCACGCTAAGATTGAGGCACCCGTAAGCGAAAATTCAAAGGACTCGAGCAGCACAGAAAGCACGCCTGGCCCGCTGGTATCCTCGCCAACTACCGCTTCTAAAAACAGCAGAAAGTCTATTCCTCCGTCACCCGTCTCAACTGCAGGCTCCCAGACCTCTATCGGTTCAGAATTCAGCCGGCTTTCGGCCTCGAAAACTCCGTTGAAACAATTACCTGCCGTGCAACCTGTGTCGACAATCTTTGGCCTCACGCACGACCAGATCTATAAGACCAAACTCACTGACGTCAAGGTCAAGTTGATAGTGAATGTGCCGATGTCCAAGATGTGTAAAAATGCGTTGACTTTTGTTATGGCGGAAAGCGAGGGGCTCTTCCGTGACCACGATAAAAGAAACCAGTTTGTCGATTTATGTGTGCATGTGGCTCTCTGGGAGGCGCCTGGGTTCAACGAGGTCGTCAGGAGGATTCCGCAGATGTTGGAGTGGGTCCCCACGCATGAGCCACTAACGTTGGACCACACCCATACCAACGTGACACTTTCCCTGAAGAACATGCACAAGAACAATTTGGACTATACTGTGTTTTCGTTTTTTGGGCACATTTTGCTCTGGGCAAACGAGCTCCAATACGCCGGTAAACTGTCTACATTGATTGAAGAGTACGGTCTTCAGGTATCGAGGCAAGATATTCTCAAAGCCTTGGGTGGGTGCCATCTCTGGGACCGTCTTCGCCGTGATAAGACAATAAATGCGAAAAGATGGAAGCATATTCAAAATTACCGGCTGATGTTTGCGTTCGAGGAGCACCAGTTTGTGTTGATCTTGCGGTGTATGAACCTTGGAGTTCCGGTGTGCTAGGATCAGAAAGCTGGTTACGTGGCCTCGTCTTTGAACTTTTTAGCAAGGGTTTACTCAAAAGTTCTGAAACGTGCACTCAATTCAGCGAACTATGAATGTCTTGATAAAACCACGGCAATATCCTGTTCATCGCATACATTGTGATTGTAGTAATCGTGTGATCTATTGACGGTATTGAATGGTTTCAGATGCAAACAATCTGGTCAATATCCGAATGCTTTGATGCCGGTCACTAACGATACTAAACACTAGTGGAATTTAAGGGCACATGGTATTTGAGAAGTTGAGAATACAAGCTATCATATTGACAAAGATCACCATCTAAAATCTGCATTTCAGAAATTTTCGTAAACTGACCCATCAAACTGATTACACCGACACTCCTGCCATAACACCGGGCCAATATCGTATCCTACTCCAGCAAATGTAACCGACCGACGCGGAAACAAAACAATTTGCCCAAAAAACTCATAGTTTTCCCAGTCATTTATGGCTCTTCTGCTCGAGCCATTCTTGAATGCTCTTCGTATCACGCTTGGCCCAGTTTGCCTTTGCCGTAATCAAGTCCAACGATTGCGCCAACGCTTGGTCGAAGCCCTTGGTGCTCTTGTTGGCAAAAAAGTCGGCTACCTCCTTCTTCTGGGCATCTTGCGTGAACCCGGACGAAGCCACCGTCACCACCGAGCCCAACATCGACAATCCGGGAGGCAACAAGGTGTGGATCGCGTCCCAATTGGAGGTGAACCAGCCCCACAACTTCTCAATTCCCTTCCGGTGAGCCCGCATACCCTGCATTGGGATGTAAATATCTTGGGGCTT
Source organism: Metschnikowia corniflorae (assembly GCA_030581935.1). Taxonomy (NCBI): domain Eukaryota; kingdom Fungi; phylum Ascomycota; class Pichiomycetes; order Serinales; family Metschnikowiaceae; genus Metschnikowia; species Metschnikowia corniflorae. Next base: position 53,636 of record JAKTWD010000540.1, on the reverse strand, counting down.
CACGATATCCGTCTGCAACAAGAGTGCCGCCACATTGTCCAACACTTTGTCATCCTCAAAACGGCCAAAGGCCCTCAAAGCAGCGATTTTCTCCTCCACCAGGCCTGGTTTTTTGTAAACTGCGTAAAGCTGGTCAAAAACGGCGCTGTCTCCACGCTTGGCCACACTGTTGAATACCGCTGCTCTGACATTGGGATGTATGGCCGACTTGTCGCCTTTTATAAACTCGGCAAACACCTGGTCAACGTACGCGACTGCCTCCTTGTGGTCTGCGGCAACTGCAGAGGCAAACAACAAAGATTTAAGTTGCTCATTGGCAAAGGAGTCGGAAGATAAAAACTTCCATCCGACCTCAGCAAGCTTGGGGGAGATCAACTCGAGTCTGAACGCCTTCAATGCCTCACCCACAGCCTTGTCTTCGAAGATCAAGGAGGCGCTGATTTTGGCAATGCTGCTCAAGGCCGCCTCCCACACCACGTAGTTGTCTTCCTTAGACCAGGCCTCGACCAAGCTGAGCAAGTCTGTCGACTTAATGAAACCAGAGGCCGCCAACGACGCGGCGTCCGACACCAATCCGACTCTATCTTCCACAGAAAGCTTTCCCTCGACACCGGCACGGCCCAACTTGGCCCATCTTTCTGGAGTATACGCAGTCCGATAGACTCCAGCCTGGTCGGCATTGATCTTAAAGAAGTCGTCGGTCGTGTCGAGCTCGAAAGTGGCTGAACGCCCGCTCAAAACGGCGGACTCGTCCGTGCCCTTTGAGGTCTTCAAGCCCAAGAATACAGGGTACAAGGTCTCGTTTTCCTCGGGCTTGACGTCGGCGGTCGCAAGGAATCTGTTCTGGGTTACTTCCAAAGTCGTTCCCTTCTCCTCGACGCTCACAACTGGAAACCCTATTTTTTTCGTCCAAATATCCATCACCGGCACCACGTCCTTGCCGCTAACGTCTGCCAACGCCTCCCAGAGGTCGGAGGTCTTGGTGTTTCCCCACTTGTGTTTCTTTAAGTAGTTCGACACGCCCTTGATGAACACATCCTCGCCTAACCATCGCGAGATCATCTTCAACAAGGAGGAACCCTTAGAATAAGAGATCGCATCGAAGATTTGGTTGATTTCGTCGGCCCTTTTGACAGGAACCTCGATGGGGTGGGACAGGCGTAATGCGTCGAGTGTTAACGCGTGCTGCAACGAGTCCAGAACGTAAGACTCCCACACCTTCCAGTCGGGATACAAAGAGTCACACGCGTACCATGACATCCAGGTTGCGAAACCCTCATTCAACCAAAGGCCGTCCCAGAAATCCATCGTGACTAAATTCCCAAACCATTGATGCGCCAACTCGTGCATCACCACTTCGGTGACCCGCTGCTTGGTGTCGACGTTGGTGTTTGCGGGGTCCAAAAGCAAGTCTACTGTCCTGTATGTAATGAGGCCAAAGTTCTCCATTGCCCCGGCAGAGAAGTCGTGAATGGCGACCATATCCAATTTGGGGAGCGGATAGGGAATATCGAATTTGCCATCGAAGAAATCGAGCGTTTTCGCCGCAATGCTCGCCGAATACTGACCTAAATGTTCAGACCCAGGCGTGGCCCACACCTTGATTGGCACGCGGTAGGTCGTGTCTTCTACGTACTTCAAGTCGCCAACAATAAACGCCACGAGGTACGTCAGCATCAACGGGGTTGTGTGAAACACGGTTTTTTTGCGCCCGTCCCCCAAATCCTCGACCGCCTTCTCGTCCATGTTCGACAAGTGCACGAGTTTTTCGTTCGAAATCAACGAAATGTCAAACTTCGCCTTGAGCGCAGGCTCGTCAAACGACGGAAACGCGCGACGGCAGTCGGTGGGTTCCATCTGAGTGGTGGCCAAGTAAGCCGTTTGCCCGTTTTCGTCGGTGTACGTCGAGCGGTAGAAGCCAGCCATCTTGTCGTTCAAAATGCCGGTGAATCTGAGCGATAACACGCTTTTTTCCGCGACAGGGGCGGATTTCGCCAAAACAAACAGCACAGTCTGCTTCTCCTCGTCAAAAACTATGTCTTTGACCTTCTCGCCGTCGAATTCTGCCGAGTGCACGTCGATTTCGACCGAGTTCAAGACTATCTGATCACTGGATTCGTTCACGCGCACGTCAATCAGCAATTCACCGGCAAAGGTGAACTTTTCGAAATCAGGTTCCAAGGTGAGGTCATAGCGGAGAGGAGTCACATTTTTGGGGAGAACCTCCCGTTCGAACAGCGTCAGTGTGCACATTCCAGGAGATTTATTGTTGAAGTGGCAGCAATACCGGGGGTGTATAGCCAGTGAGAAGCGACGCCGCGGTATAGATATAGGGCGAGGCGTGGGGCCGAGCGTCAAGCCTCTGAGGCCCAGCGAGAGGCCCAAGTTCAGGAACGGCCCTGAAATGCATGGGTTCTGGCCAGTGCGGCCCCGTGCGCGCGGGAAAATCGCCTTACCATTCGGGGTGCCAGCAGGGCCGTGCGAGCAAATGGCGCCAGAAAGAGCGCTGACGTGGCGGACGGGGAATGGCGCGGCTCTGATACGATTGATATGGCTGGGCAGGCAAATTCGTGGCCACACCAGATCTCGCGGAAGTACGCCGCAAGCAATTCTGTACATAGCTTAAGGCCAATGGAAAAGTGAGTAGTAACCATCGGCCTGGAATTAGACGGAAAACGGTGCGGCAAAGACTGAATTCGCGAATTTGGGTGCGAATGGCGTGAGATTGTGAGCGGTCATCATGGTACGTAGAGATAGACTAGCAACTTAGTAGTTGTTGATTTATTGACGTCGTGCATTTCGACGAATTTTGGGATCTTGCCAGCGGCTTAATTAATGAAGTCATAGATGAAAAATAAACTCATGGTTTTCAGCAAATGATGGTGTTGACTGTTGAGTACCTCGGTGTCCACTTATTGCTCACCGTGTGTAATTTCCCAGATTGATACACGCACCAACGCAGCCTCAGGGTCTCCCACAACTATGACAGTCCTAAGAAGGACTAAATTGTTCGTGATGCTTGGTTGGAAGATGTAGTTTCGAAGCTAGAACCCGCGGCGAAGAAACACTTGAAGTGGTGCCTACTTTATTATCAAATCTTGATGTAGAGAGCAAAGTCGTCAAGAATGTAACCATTGTCAAATCACGTCGCATGCAGTTTGTTTTCATAAAACCCCTGGCGCTTAGTCTCTAAAAGTGAATTCAGGAGTTTCAGGCCTTGACGTTATGATCAACTTGCGAAGGGGAGAAAGGAGGCTCCAATTGTCCATGATAGGTGCCAGGAGAGCTTTTGCATAAACTGAAGAATATATCAAGATCTTGAATTCGAAAGTTACTTAAAGTCAATTCAAAACATGCTCTTCAAAGAGCTACAAAAATACGATCTTTAAACCCACGCCCCCCCCTGGCTTCAATATTACTCCAAAGACATCTTAGCTCCATCCATCAAACACATGGTCAACTGCATTTGAAATCTTGGAGGATATTGCTTTTCGTAAGACTTCAAAACGCTAAAATTCTGCAAAAGCCGAACAATCACATACGAAGCTTCAGTCAAGGCAAACTGTTGGCCCAAACATATTCTTGGGCCACCATTAAATGGAAGGTATGTCCATCCGAGTCGGTTCATGAAAGGCTCATTCCAACGCTCGGGTCTGAAAACCAGGGCATCCTTTCCGTAATACTCTTCGTCTCTGTGGAGAGAGTATACTGCATATGTTGTCACGGTTCCCTTCTCAATGAATATTGGCGACATCTGATCGGAGCCACCTCCTCTGGGCAAGGTCGTGTTTTTTGTGGCCACTCTGAAGTTTCTGGGCACCGAGGGGTACATTCTCAAAATCTCGTTGAGAACCCATTTGAGGTACTCGCACTTCTTTAAAGACTCGAATGTGATGAGAGAAAGGTCCACATTGTCGCCCTCTCCAAACGCCTCGACAATCAGCTTTCTCAACGTTTCGAAAATTTGCGGATTCCTTGCCAATTCAAAAAATGTAAACGAGAGTAGCCCGGCTGTGGTGTCTCTGGCTGCGAGCAAAATATTGAGACATTGGTCCCGCAATACCACAGGGTTTCTTGTTTCTTTGAGCAACGCGTATAGAAACACGTATCCATTTCGGGAATTGGTCTCTATCTCTTCATGCGACGCTGCAAGAGCTTTTTTAACAAAGAAGTCGGTAAAGTCGTGCACGATTCTGTTGCTGTCCCGAAATTTCTTGTTGGTTGCAAGCCAGCATAGTTTTTGAAGGTACACGCGTACACGCAAGATAGATTGCGAATAGTTGAACGCTGCCGGAAACCGCCTTCGTAATTCCGGGTCGAGTTTACTTTTTTCAAAAAGTTGTGTACCTTCCATACCCTCGCTCAAAGAGCTACAGGATTCACCAAATAGAAAATCTGTGCCTGTGTCGACGGTGAGCGCAAAAAGTAAAGGCTGGATGTCGAAAGCAGATCCTTTTGTCTTGCGAATTTGCAGCATCAAATTCTGGACGTGCGGCTCCAACGACTGTACATGTGCAACTCGCTCCCTCACGAATTGCGGCCTCAACATCGCTCTCGAATACTTCCACCTTTCTCCATCGAGAGTAAAAATTCCGTCTCCTAGCAAAATACTAATACATGCGTGGCGGGACCCAAGCACAAAGTCATCGAATTGTGTGGCGAGGATTGCTTTAATATTTTCAGGGTCAGCGGTAAACAAAGTGGTTTTGCCAGCCACCTTATATAAAGCACTACGGGTCCCTGTAGCTTCCAAAGTTCTGGTAACAAATTGTGGAGCAATTCCTTTCTTTCCGGAACTGAGAAGACCGTAAAGTAAAGCGAAACCGAATGTGAGGTCAAGTGGAGTGGTGGGTGCGACTGCTTTATGTAATTTGCAAAGAATGAAGTATTTTGTTCTGACTATTATGAGCCATAATATGTACATTTCCACAATAAAGAGGTACCATGGTTGGCTCGCAAGATGGAAATCCGCGAAGAAAATGAACATTCTGAAGTTCTAGACTTAGAGAAATGTGGATTAAATTCGTCGATAAAAACACTGACGGAAGGGGACTCAAATGATTTGATACAGGGGGAAATGACTGTACTTATAGAAAAGGGAGTATTGGATACGGGTTGAGGGGTCACTGTCAAGCACACGCGGCTGCATAAGGAATTACACTCACGCCTCAACTCACGCAGTGTCAATCATGAAAATGATCAATTGGCGTCATTTTCTAATGGACGTGCCCTCATGCAATTATTAGTGAATTGTATTCTATTAACTGACGTTGAGGAGGCAGGTAGTCAAGAACTTCTCTACCCTAGACAATTTGCGAAACTAATCCCAAGGGCCCGTTTATACTTGCCAGTGAACGAGGACGTTAGCAGTCATCCTGGCCCAGCCTCGGTCCGTGGCACGTGACTTCACTGCGGGTGTGTTCCTAGTGGTGTGCTTCAAACTCGAGTAAGAAGTTTCTGGGAATATGTGTTTACAGCTAGAATGCTCTGAAGAATTAAAATTGCTGATCCATTTTTGTCTCGGCTGAGATTCTAGATCATGATGAATTTCGTTACCCAATGTACTTCACCACCAGCACGAACACTCGGCCCACCTGAACACTCGCAAAATTTCGCAGCCACTCGATAACTTATAACATGAAATAACGAGAGGCTTTTGTTTTAGAATAATGATGGATTTTATTGCAAAAAATCAATCAAATAAATTTTTGAGAATACTGCTTTGTCCATTTCTCGCGCCGCTCGACAAATTATTTCTGGGGCTCTGGCTTACAGTCACGAATTTGGTGGTCAACAACAGTGTGCTTGTTTGAGCTGCTGATGAGGTCACATAAAAGTCTTAGCCAGTCGATGTCATCTTTATGTGCGAGGTAGAATATTGACATATCAAGCCTTCTTCTCTCTCCTTATTGGAGTAGATAATCTTTACGGTATTTTTTCCTTCTCAAATTCAATGTATTCAGACGCGCATTTAACGAGTGTGCACTGTGAACTAAGAGTCTAACAATCCCGTTAACGGATTCTTCTGGCCGTCTGAGCCCACCAGCGTGAAAATCCGATGGAACTGATTTCTGTTTTTGTATAATACTTGAGGCCCACTTTGCGATTACCTGTCGCACTGTGACAATCGGCACGCCCTTTAATACAAAAAACCTTACTTCGATACGTTTGGCGGACTCTGCTGCCTCGAGTCAGCACGTGCTACAATAGTAAGTTGATATTTGAAATTTCCTTACTACTTGAATCGGTATCAAAAAACCTCAGCAGCACTACTATATCAGACCTAAATCTGCTAGGCTTTTCAAAAAACGTTCTATTTTCTGCAGGCTCGTAAATAATTGTTGAAAATACTGTATTATGCTATAAAGTATAAGTCGTATCCTCGGCAAGACGTGGTTGAACGCGAAATTATTTTACAAGTGTTATGAGCCCAGCACTGGCTGCGAAAGCAGTTCAACCTGGATGTCAGGTCGAAGTGATAAGTCGGTCAATCATTAGTCTTGAATGTCTCATTTGAGAATTTAATCTAGTCTTTAGAATATATAAAGATTTGAAAGACATCTTACTTTGGGTCACGAGAGTGGCAAACTAGTATCAATGGTGCTAGCATTCAGTTTCAAGTCTACATCTTGCTCTTGAAAGTCGCCCATTCGTAAGCCTTTAATGATATACTTTAAGCCGATGTTATGTTGACTCAGAAAGCCCTAAAAGCTTTGATTACCCTTTGATATCGTTAACAAGTGATATTTGGTTACATCGAAAGTTCTGAGAAACGCGCTGGGAAATGATCTGCCAGCGACTATAACTAATGAGAGGAGCTTTACGTGTGGAAAGAGAAATGACCCATCTGCATTAGCACCTTGAAAAGCGTAGAATTGACTGTCCATAGGTATGGGTATGCTATTCGGTTCATCTGTTGAGTATATGATGACTGGTATCTCCCGACGCTCTATGCTCGCTGTATCTACGAGTCAGTAGGCAGGAACAAACGTGACCTGGACATGGATGAAATCAAATATGCAAAAATGATGTGACGCAGTCCAGCGAGACAGTGCTTTTTGAAACAGGCATGTGACCGTACAAAAGGCTTGATTGCGGTATTCATTTTTTCATCGTGCCCGGGGTGCGTCGACTGTTTATTCGGGGTCACTCTCATTCTTTTGTTGTGTGCATTATTAAGGCTTTCCATAATTCCTGGGCATTCGGCGTACATAGGCAATACTTTGAGTAAAAATCAAAAGATCAGAGAGATGATATTCGTGGGAGACAAACAACTTTCGTCACAAAGTACCGCAAAAACACGAGCAAAACCCGGGCATCACAAAAGAAGGAGTTTACTGCGAGGCAAGACACCACTCCGACAAAATCCGATAGTTCACGCGCTGAGGTTATTGTAAACTCTATTCACTTAACGAAGTGATAGAAATGTCGTTAGATTCCGAAATACCTCAGTGATCTCATGATTAAAAGACTCCATTCCATTGACTGTAGTTGTACCTGCTGTGCAGGATCAGTGGTTTTTAACTCACGCTAATTGTAGTTAACTACTAGTTACCACATTATAAGTAGCGCGTGACCTCAAGCGTATTAATTGTAATTCCAGTCGTGCGAGGTTTCGCGCTGTATAAATATTGTCATACCAAGATCCATTAAAAGCAACAAGGGGAGACATCGTGGCTCAGTGGGTGGTCCAATTTCCTCTGCGTCGAAACAAGAACTCTCACCTTTCTTCATAATGTGACAGGGTAACTCCACACGCTAAATCCTAGCTATTCAACACGAACCGTTATATCGTCATGCCTTGAGTTTTTCTGTTACTTTTCCAAGGCTGGTTTACCTTTAATGTAGACATATACACCCAATACCGCCTCAACTAATCGAAAATTATTGTCTTTTTTATCCGCTCATACTTCATCAATGCCTCACGCTATCATTGTACGATTATAAATAACCATTACAGAGAATCCATCATCATGGATGAAGCCTGGTTCGAATATGCCATTACACGTCAGGGCATTCACCAGTTCTTCGAAAAGCTCAACTCTGACTTCAGCACAAAATGCGCGTCACATCAATTGGCAACCAATGATATCAACATGCTATTAGCGTACTGTGAGAGTGATGTTTTCCCAAAAGATGTCTTGAGGCAAACATTTGAACATCATCCTGACGGATCATCTTTGAGGGACACACTCGCATGTGCCACCGAGTTAACCAAGGAGAAGCATGAAATCGTATTGGCAAACTACATAGAGTCAAAGAGAGTCAATCTAGCGTGGGACTTTGATGGATCAGAGGAGTCATTCTTGAGGTGGGTCATTCTGCAATATGTGGGGCCATCTCATGAACCACCTAGTATCGAGGCAGTACATGTGTTGATTGACATAGATGACTTGAGAGACGCTGAAAGATACTTCCAATTCAGGGCACAAAAGTTCTATCATCAGGTTTACTCTCCCAAGCTTGTAGAAATCAAAGCCAACGCCCGGGCCTTATATGAGCAAATAAAAGAGGAGCTCAAAGCAAAAGTATCTGTTAACATGATTAGGGAGAATATGTCGGGAAGTCCAACAAAAATATCAGCATACGATATTAATCGATGTATGACACAGTAACACTTTTGATGAACTCTCGTTTTTAATGGAAGCATTTATTAGGTTCTGCTGATTACTGAGTGTGTATCGTTAACCTATCACCGCTCCTGGTTTCTATTCATCATCCCTCTTGCCAAATGAAAACTGTACAGTTCATCCAACGTATTACAACAAGACCATGAGTGATACCATAACCTTGAAGTTCAGTGGTTTTGGTGTAATGATGCGATTGGTCGATATTTTTGTTGCGCTTGCTGAAGGCGTCTTGAATAATTGAAGCCAACCGTCACAACTGATAAGCGCTTCTCCGCTCAAATAGACGTGTTGGCCCAGTCCTTCTAACTGTTCTTTGTCGCCAGCCTTTTAATTACAATCCTTTACTGCCTCTGATACTTCCTCGAATGAGTATGAAACTCATGCTTCGAAAGAGAACCATGCTCCTGAGGGTCCAATCATCGATTGCAGGTTGAAAGTGTCGATAAAAAGCTGTGCGAGTCTATGTCAGTATAATGATGTGCTCCATTCTCAATAGTAGGCCACTGGGCTTCAATTCCATTATAAAGTTTTATCATAACACAAGATTTGTTGCATTCGTTAGTATCGTTTTAATGTACGCTTGATTCTCTCAATCTGTTGAGCTTCGTGTTTTGAATTCAAGCCATATTAAATCTTGGACCTAGCTACAAGGTAGATCATAACCTTTTAAAACTGGTCAGAGTTAAGTACACTCGGAGCTGCCAAAACTTATACAGCCATATGTGCTTGTCCCAATATCATGCATTCTTTGGAGCGATTCAGAGGTCGCTAACCAGTGCTCTGTTATTTACTGTTTTAAACAGATTTCTGCCTTGAAAATGGCATAAGTTACTTGATGCAAAATTTGAAGACTTTAGTCTTCACTGGTTCTTAGAGTTGATATAGTGAATGAGCTTATGCTCATTGAGCTCTTCAGCTACTCTTCATCAGCACGCTCTCGGTGTCTCAACCGAAGTGACTAACAAATTGAGGCGCAAAGAAATACCCGCACACCCAGGGCTGCTCCTTTCACGATTAAGATTTTGGTAGCGAGAAGGTGAGACAAACCTGGTTTATTGCGCGGTTTGGATCATGGTGACTTATAGAGCTCGTTATTGTTTCGAAGGCTACGAGAGAGACTTCGGTGATTCTAAAACGAACATCCATCTTGAAGACGGAAGTTCTGCTGCCAGCACCAGTCGGATCTAAAGCCCGAATACACATTTATCACTTTTTTGCTGCATTTTCGTAGATCTTCAGCACAAATGAAGTGCATCAGCTCCATCCGTATCTGTGCGGCTTTCAAAAGCGTTGTTCGTATGATTGTCGGAAAGTCTGAGGATGATGCATGATTCACGTCTGCCAATACGGCGGTTAGTAAACCCTGTAGTTGATAGTGTCTATAACGTCAAACGCCTGTCGAAAGTAAGTTAACACAGCTCAGGTTTAGTTGTAATTTCCTCCTGAGCTCTCTGTTTTGTAGTTGACTCCCTGTGCTTAACTTTCCCCGGCATTCCTTAGCATATGTAAATTTTCACGGCCGAAGCAGTCTACTTCACGATTAATCTTCAAGCTGTTACTAAAATTACACTGTTTTTAACAATGAAGCATGCATATCTGAGGTGGGAACCAGGCTTCATGAATTGATGTGCAGCTTGAGGAGTATGGAAGACTGTCTGTTGAGTGTCACGAATCTAAGCAGTATTTTTCTCAATCAACAGTCTTCTCCTCATAGGAATTACTTCCTCTGAGATACTTCTATTGCGAGAGGAAAATCTTCAAAAAGTAGAGCTAGCAACTGTTTGGGAGTCCCCTTTTCTTCGAGCTCGTACGCTTTGTAAATCTTTACGCCATGTACTAAAGTCTCGAAGTGTACTCGAAGGCATACTGTCAAATGTGTATCTCCTTGTGCTAGACAGACAAACGTCTACTCAAATGAATATCTCCAACCTCCGTGTAACACATTCAAACTCAAAAATTAAAGATCGAGAAATCATACTGGTGAAAAAGCAACAAAATACACTCGTGGCAAAATTGCTCCTCTCACATGGAGCATTATCTTTTACTAGAAGATTCGACTGCCATGAGATACCAAAAGACTCATTCAATGTGTATGAGGGTTGTCACAGCTACACGAGCCATTACAATCAGGATTGATAATTTGTAAGAACATTTTTCTTTAAAACAATTGACTAAAATTTACTTCTCATGAGCAGCGATTTGTATATCAGTGATCATGGCGTTCTGCTCAACAATGTCAACATCATTGAGGACCAAAGCAGCATCAAACAATTCATCGGGATTTTCGTTTGCGTAAAAAAACATGAGACCCTGGAAATCGCCCAAGCGGGCTAGGTCCTCAAGATCTTCCTCGCTTAAAGTCGATAGCTGATTGCTTTCGAGGTAGTTGGGAGGTATCAACTCAGGCTCGTTCAAAAGAGTAGAACCTGGAACGACACGTGCAGACTTGTTACCTGACATCGCTTTCTTGCAGCTGGCAAATATTCTTTTCCAAAAATTTTTTCTGGCCTCCCTGCTCGAACTGTTCGCTGCTTCAATTTCCTCTCCAAGTTGATTGTTAGAAAGCGCATAGGAATTTATTTGAATATTTGGAACTTCATCCAACACGGCGTTGCGAATTTCTGAGCCCTCGCCTTGTGGCGTTCCAGATTTCGTGAATACCCTCTGGCACTTGATCCAAGTCTGAGAACATTTTCGCTTACATTTCTTAAACTTTCCGCCATTGAGATCTCCGCCGGGTTCATTCCGAGCGTGTTCGCTTTCATTTTCTCCTTCGAAAGTGACTGCATTTGCAAACTCCGGCCTCTTGGGCTTACTTCTCTTGATCCCATATATCTGTCTAAGTATGCCCTTCTTCCTGCGTTCACTTTCCTCTGATTCCGTCCCGTCTGAATTCTCATCATCTATATTCTCCTCGACCACCTGTATCTCTTGTGGCTCCCCGGATATATCTATTGCAGGCGCGAAGTAGGTTCGAGTATATTTGCCCAATCTATCATAATTCAATGAGTGTCTTAGATTGTATGGTGACCTCCTAGTGATTGCTTGACTATGAGTATCTCCGATTCCAAGGTCATGCTCCCGAGGGTTCTCCGAATACTGAGATTCTGTTATGGCTCTGGGAGTCAGATCAGATCTCGAAAAAGTAGAACTCACTCTCACACTTACACTCAAAACGTTCATTTTCCCCTAGATTTTCGAGAATATATTAAAAATGAGGGATATAGAGAGAAAAAATTTTCCATTTCGAACTCAAAGGTTTTCAATAAGACAAAAACTTCTTTGGAACTGGGCTCCGGCAGATAGCATGGTATAGTTTCTTGATATACGCCCTGGAGGACGGTAGGAAAGTATAGCCTTTAAAATTACAAGTATAGCAATACTGAGATGGTACTCTTCTCACTTCATACGGTGTTCGCAAAAAAGACCTGAGAATTTCTCGACATTTTAATTTGCAAGACTCGGAATATTATGAAGGTTTTCAATTGAAGGCTTCTTTAGTTCGTGGAACACACACGAGCCAAACTGTATTTTGCAACCATTTCCACTTCAGCGCGCGAATTTGGGCTTTTCAGTGGAGCAGGTGAGCTGTACGAAGTAAGTTTCAACACGGGAATCAGAGCATCTCTCTGAGTAAGTCTTGCTAAAAAATTAAGAGAATCTCTCTTGTAAGTTTCCCTAGAGAAATAAGAGCATTTTTGTACACTGTCATTTATTTAATTCCACTGTGGGGATGTACGTAGGTTCAGGGCAGTTTTTACTGTATGTGGATAATTTCCAACCCTGGCTACTTTAGCGTGTGGGTTTCCAGGTGGTTTTCGACATTAGCTATTGAAATGCTGAAGTGACGTAGTATGGTGACTGGAAGACAAATTCGCAGCTCGGTGGCCATTTTTAAGCAAGAGCTCCTAAACATACTTTAAAAAATCCATGTTTCCCACTAATATGTCAATTCCTGGTCAAACAAAATCCTTAGGTTAATCTCTCTCTTGTGAATAAAAAAAAGAAACTCAGACTGAAAACACCATAAAAAAACAAAGGATTCCTTTTACCAGAACTGCTCTCATGCTTTCAAATGCCTTCTTTGCAGACAAGAAGGCAGCCAAAAAATACGAAAGGCCGCTTCCATGGTGATGACAGTGATTTGATGGAAAAAAAGAGCTCTGAGGGCTCGGGACTTTGTACATTCGGTCAGACGTATGTGAAGATCAGAAGACTGTGTTCTTTCTTTAATGTATCTACCAGCGGAGGCCCAATGTGGGCATGTCACTCGTACTTGTAAAGGCGTTTCCAAAACTTTTTCAGCGTCGTTTGAAACAAACCAGAGGACAAATTTTCAAAACATGCTGAGGCTTCACTGGATTAAGAGAAGATTGCTTTGTCTTACTCAAGAATTTGAAGTCACTTGATTAACAGACCTTGGTATCCGCGTCCGTCGAGGAAAACCCCAATTCACCTCTAGCAGGTGCCTCAAAATTCAAATTAATTCATGTTGCCGGTGCAAGCACGGAACTTTCATAGATTCTTCTGCGAAAGCAACCTCTTCCCATGTGTTTATATGGTAAATTCCACTTTTGGTAAAAGTCCAGTCAAGATTTTTTAAAAGCCTAACAGTAGTCTCCAGAAGAAATTTCACACAATGAAGATCCCTGGCTTGAGAGATGAAGCGATCATTGCAGCCACGTGGCCTTGCATTTGCTTCTGCTTTTCCAGTGCGCCGTATCCTCTGTTATTCGGTCGGGCATAAAACTTCTGAACTCAATGCCCTTGAACACCTTATGAAGCCTGAATCCAATTTTCTCTAATGCCTCTTAGACATGGAAATGAACCAAGTCTTTGTACACCGCCCTGTTTTTTTTTTTTTTTGATTTTTTTCTTCTTAAAGAAAAAAGAATCAATTGTATAATAGGGGGCTCCCACCTTATTTTAAAAAAAAAATAAATATATATTGAAGGATGCCTCTTACCTTAGCCGTGGGCGAAAACTAGATATTCTATAGAAAACCTTAACACACTTGATTTTCAGATGTGTACCGCACATCCAGTTTTTTGTGTTGTCGCCCGGGTTTCGACCCACCTGATTTTTTTCTAAAAGAATCAATTGTATTATAGGGGCTCCCACCTGAAGCTACAAAATCTATACTTCTATAGAAAAACCTATAATACATCTTGGAAAAGGCACTGAGTAGTGAAAGAGCCCGACTTTCCCAAGCCTTACTCTCTCCTCCTTACCCTCTCCGCTTCTGCAAGTCGTGTCAGTCCGTTCTGACCCGAGTATGCTTTTTTTTTTAAAAGAATCAATTTTATTATAGGAGGCTCCCACCTGAAGCTACTTTTTTTTTTTTTAAAGAATCAATTGTACAAAATCTATACTTCTATAGAAAAACCTATTGAAGTGGTTGAAGCACAATGCCCGATTCCGCATCCTTTCTTCTCGAACAATAAACTCGGCGAACAGTCTCCACGTACCAATTGAGGTTGCGCATATTTTCGTACTCATGATTCAATGGTGCCAACATCGAATTCAATTTCATGGGCAATCTTCAACTTGCCGAGCTTTTCAAATGAACTGATACTACTTGTAGTAAACAAAACTTTTTTACAACACGAAAAGCGCAAGTGGTTTAGTGGTAAAATCCAGCTTTGCCATAGCTGGGCCCCCGGTTCGATTCCGGGCTTGCGCATGCTTTTTTTTGCTCAAATCACCGAAATATTCCTGATTATTGGTGTTAGGGAGGTTCTGAGGTTCTGAGCCTCTTTGCTTATTCGCAAAAATTACACAAGTTTAGGGCTGGGTTGTATGGACTTGTGCGCATGTTCCCTGTATTGTTAACGCATATTGGGGCTGATCGATGGCTAATAAATTTATTTACATATCACTATCGAAAACGATTTAACATACATCTCATTCAAATGAGGCTCTAACATGACGAAATTTGACATGCTCAATAAAGAGAAGCCACTTGAAGGTACCGTGTAATGCATAAATTTTTGAAATTCGATAAGAACTGACAGATGTTCAGAAGTAAATCAAAAAAAAATCGAAAAGCGTCCAGTTTTGATGAAGGAAGAAAATTGACTCACTCTTGAAGTGCTTTAATTATATCGAGAATTACAAAACGCGGTCTTGTAGCATATAGACTGCACCACCTCGCGACGGCTCAGTTTGTGGTCAACCGGAACTAAAATCCATTGAGTGAATAATCTCACTAGTATGATACTAAAAGGGGACAAAGAGAAAAATAGGCAAGAAGAACTGTGATAGTGCACAATAATATAGCTAAGCCTGGGTGCTCGGGCCTCTGTCTTAATTCCGCCAGCTACGCCTCATCCCTCCCCACTTGGAAGTACTGACGCACCAAGTTAGTGAGTTAGGGCTCATGCCCTCGCGCATCACGTGCGTGAGCTGACTGTAATTAACATGCAGTACTGCTCAATTTTTTCTCTCCAGCACCCGCACTGGCAACTTCATCTGAGTTTGGAATTTTTCCACTCAACTTTCTAGCATAGTAACAATAAACAACAGTCAAAATGAGTAGTATGTGAAAACCTATCCAAAACTCGTCGTTTTGTTGGGCCTTCGAGAATTATCGGAATGGATCAGATCTGGGCTTTGTGGCAATGCTTTTGGGCTTGTCGATTATGTCTACAGATGCTTTCGGCAACACGAGCAATGGTACCTAGTGCTCAAGGCAAACTTTTGAATATCGCAAGGAAAGCGCTGAATGACATGATTACAAATTTTTGATGAAGCAGATCAAGCTCCCTCGAAAGATCGACTATTGGAAATGACAACTATTCCCAAACTGATCTACAAGTCATCTCCGAGATTCCTCCGCACCAGGCGCCTCACACTATCGCAAGTTTTGCCCATGTTTAGCCCATTTTCCGATCATTTATTTATGCCATCACACCCAAAAAGCAATACTAACGAAATTCAGAGGGTACTCCATCTATGGGAAAGAGACACACGAAGTCTCACGTCTTGTGTAAGAGATGTGGACGTCGTTCGTTCCACGCTCAAAAGAAGACCTGTTCTTCATGCGGATACCCAGCTGCTAAGATGAGATCTCACAACTGGGCCTTGAAGGCCAAGAGAAGAAGAACCACCGGTACCGGCAGAATGTCTTACTTGAAGCACGTGTCGAGAAGATTCCATAACGGCTTTCAGACCTCCATCAAGACTGAGTCTGCCTAAGTGTTTTCTTATCTTATCACGACATAACCCCCAGTGTAATTAATACATCATTTACAAGCAGAAGTGCTACTGAAAATGTAGGGTTGAGTGGAGAATTAGTGTAGATTTAGTGAGTGTCAAATATTGACGTTTACTTGAGATGCTATTTTTCGTGAGTGAGACCAATGTATGGGATGAGGCTATTTAGTGGGAGATGCGGAGCCGGCTTGTCTCAATATCACAACCATCTCTGAATTGTAGGATAGCTTCATCGATAGCGCTCAGGGCTCGATTTCAGGCCGTAACGTAATCATGGCAAATTCAAATTTGTATCAGTGTCTCCTTTGATGCGCGAACAAAATTTCATCTAAGTAGCATCGGCGCTCTCACCTTGTTCTCGAAAGCGTCATATAAACATTCACAGGGTGCTTCTTTCTTCTGGATACGGCTGAAGAGAGGCTACGGTTATACGCTCGTTTTTCAGCCCATGCTTGGGCTTTCAGCAGCTCATGCGATTGAGCACATAGGTTGCACAAGTGAAGCTTCATATTTGGGGCTTAAGATAGAAGTATGGGTATGATATATTTGGTAGGCAATATAAGCTTTGCTGATACTGGTGGGCCCATTGAGAGTGAAATCGTACTTATCTGAACCCGATCCCTTTTCGAGCCGATCATACAGATTTCAAATCGCAAGTTCTTCCCGTTCAATCAATCTTGTCTTGTGAATTTGCCCTCTCGATCTATATCCTCTATTCCACGAAAATCCCGAAAGCATGATTTCTGTCACTGGGATTCCTGGTGCATGTTGAAATACAAGTTGTCGGCCTCGTCATGATTCACACACACGCTTAAAATCTCCCGTGCTACTTCGATCGTGTCCAGTTCATATGGAAATTCAAGCCCGTTGGCGAAGTCACCTTCGATTTTAGCCAAGGAATTGAGCTTGTGGGGATCAGGGTCGTAAAGATCAAAGTGCGCCATTTCCCGACTGCGGAATTCGCAGCTCTTGTTGAACACCCCAGTGTCATAGATACCTTTGGCTCTCACCTGCGATAAAAGCTCTTCGGCCTCGAAGGTGAGAGAGTTGGAGGCAAAAGCTATTCGCATAAGTACAACGAATATCTCATAGAGGGTTTCGGGGAAAATAAGACTGTTGATGCTCTTGTGTTCCTCTACAATATAGTAGAAGATGCGCACGAACACGCCGATAATCGAAATTCGCATATGATTCAACTCGTAGCGCGGTTGGTGTATCAAGTGGTTCTGCTCGTAGCCTATAATTCTCACAATTGACTTGATGTTTTCTTTCAGGTTCAAAAGATCCATTCTTTCAGAGACAACTATGGCCTCGAGTAATGTAGCAATGCGCACGCGAAGAGTGAGTAGATGGACATCATGTTGAAAAGCAACGTTGAACTTTTCAGAAGCATTAAGCTCTCTCGTTCGTACCGGGTATGGCATTGACACAAGGGATTTGTTGAAAAATTTCTCGGGATCCGATGGGACTGCCTGGTTGATCAAACTAAAATCAGCGTTGTTTCCCAAGACTCTGTTCATCCCATAAAACATGAAATCTTTTTTTATAGTAATGTCGATGATGAAAACCTTGAGAAGCGATTTGACAAGCAGCAGGTTGACTCGCTCGTCCGAGGAACAAAAATGGCGCTCACTTACTGAGGCAGAGAGCATCTCCACCAAGCTCGACACCAAGTTGATTTGCACCGAGTAGACAAAACGCTCGGTATTTTCTGGTAGTATTTGTTGCAAAAGTGCAATATCGAAAACGCCCAGATCATACAACCCAAGGCAAAAATCAGCTCCATATTGTGTGGCGATCACAGCTGCCGACTCTAGAACATCAAATGCCAGGAGAAGAATGAAGTTTTCGATGAGCCGCTGCTGGTAAGTCACCATACTATGGCCAGCAAATGCCTCCTCTTCCTCATTGTTGAGATGTAGCACGAAGACGAACTTCTGCAGAATGCGGCAAAACCCCTCTATGAGAGCCTTTAGCAATAGCTCTGAAACGGCAGAAGGTTTGAAGTTGAGGCAAGCGTGAAAAAGCGATATCAAGAATGGTATCAGAGTTAGCACCCCACGCTGTTTATTATCATGGAGCCTCAAGAGTTCATTGATCAATGAGAGAATCAGCTCGCAGGCCAGCTGGATAAGCCTGTCGAGCCTCAAATGTTTTAAATTCATGAGCATATCCCAAACACAAGACAGCATCGGCGTGTTTGCGGCCACAAATAGCGTATCACCGATAGAAATGGAAGATTCCACACCAATCTTCGCTAAAAACTCCATGGATGTTCTCTCGGAACCATTAATCGTGTAATTCCAAATACTATGGCAAAGCTGGGACCAGTCATCCTGCAAATTGATCCGAGGAAGAGTTGATTTGTGTCCCTTCTCAGTAGGAAGAACCAATCCGGTTGCGTTTACTGCCTGCGGCTGGACGTTTCTGTCTGCGGACATATCACTCGAAACACCATTGTCGCCAACTTTTCGCCTTTTCACTGAAGAAAGCGCCCGGATTTCATTGCCCAAAAATTTCTTTTCGTCCTCGAGCTTGTCTACGGTCTGCTTCAATAGCGATACGTGTTCTTGCGCAGATTGCAGTACATCCTCGATCTCTTTTTTCAACCTTGCAAATTCCTCCGTCTTTTGCTTTCGAAGAGCCTCAAGTTGAGCTCGTAGAATCGAGATTTCGCCATGTGCACTGTATAATTGTTGTTGAAAGTCCTGATTTTGGGAGTTGTAAGAATCGCCAGTCGAGCTTTCGGTCGGTCTTTGTGTGGCGCGGGCCAATTGGATTATCATTTCATCATCATCGTCATTGAAGTCTGAGTCGGACATTTTTATAAGTGATGCTAGCTCTGTAAAGAATCTCAAACATAAACCAATGCCGGCTTTAAGTAGTGAGATAGATAGAATGTGAATTTTTAGCAGCCACGCTTTGCTTCGTAACACTCTCCGTCCTTTTGTTTTTTTGGCGAATCAGTGTATTAACAAGCACCGAATACGAAATATTGCATCAGCGGGCTCTGTTCTGCTATTATTAAATTACACAATTGGTCATCAATGTTGATAGGTACGTTCGCTAGCTGATACCACCCCAGAACTCGCACTACAGAACAGAGGCAAGGCGATAGTTTCCGCATGCCTGGCACGTGACCTGCATGAAGGGTCGCTAGATCTTGCGCTAATTCGCCAATTCAGACTTTTGAAAAAATTTAATTGTTGGCTGTAAGCACACTAAATAACTCGTGAGATAGGATAATTCATTTCTCTTGATTCGCGTGCCCAGCAATGGTCTATAAAGCGAATACATGTCTGTTTCCGCGGGCAACACAAAGGTGGACGCGCATTTTTTTTATGCGAAAATTCGCTACAGATCTTGAAATGCTGCGAAGAGCTGCGAAGAGTTAGCAGATATCATAGATTACAGCTCCGCCATTCACCTCACACTGGCAGAAAACTCATACGAAAATGGCGGAAACACAAAACTCCACAAGTCCTGAACCTAATACAACTGCTGCGGCTCCGGTGCCCGCCTCGCTCGTGCCTGCCAGGCCCCAGGTGCTAACGTCGAAAGATAAAGACACTCAACGTATGGTGGTGGTTCTTTCACAGGCTTGTTTGGAGACGCACAAGATCAGCACAGGTGGTGCTGGCGGCGACAAGTACGCATTGCTCAACTGTGACGATCACCAGGGTTTATTGCGTAAAATGGGACGTGATATTGCCGAGGCTAGACCCGATATCACGCACCAGTGCCTTTTGACTCTTTTGGATTCACCCATCAACAAGGCTGGACGGTTGCAAGTGTTTATTCACACTGCACGTGGTGTTTTGATCGAAGTGAACCCAAGTGTACGTATTCCGCGTACTTTCAAGCGGTTTTCGGGTTTGATGGTGCAGCTTTTGCACAAGCTCTCAATCCGGCTGGTGAATTCCGAGGAAAAGTTGCTCAAGGTGGTCAAAAACCCCATCACCGATCATCTTCCGACCAAATGTCGTAAGGTGACGTTGTCGTTCGACGCCAAGATTCGCCGCGTGCAGGATTACGTTGCCACGCTAGACTCGGACGAGTCCATCTGTGTGTTCGTAGGTGCCATGGCCCGTGGGCAGGACACGTTCGCTGACGAGTTTGTTGACGAGAAAATTGGGCTTTCGGACTACCCATTGCTGGCCTCGGTGGCGTGCCTGAAGTTCTGTCACGGCTGTGAGGACGTATGGGGCATCATGTAAAGTTGCTATGGTGAGACTAGGAGTGTTAGGTGATGGGTAAATTTGACTAAAATTCACTGGAATTATGAAAAGAGGCTCTGGAGTTACGCTTAGGAGGTTTGGGGACTAAGGTCTCGTGGTTGAGGTTTCAAGGCTGAGGTTTGAGACTTAGTGGTCACATAGTCTGAAGTTTTCAGGGTCTTGGATCAAGGTTCCCAAGGGTGCTTGAGCTTTTAAGATTTGGATATTCAAATATGGGACTGCGAAGGCTCAAAGTTTGGGCTAAGAGGCGGACTATTCGAGAATTGAGCACTTTTCTGTCTGTGAGCCTGAAAGTTTTGACGTACACTGCCACGTATAGCAGTGCATAAGAGCTTCTTCCTCAAAATCACTCGGTTCTGCGGTCTCAGATAGCGTATGAAGCTTCACTTTCCAATTTTTGCAGACTTCGACAAGAAAGTGGAAAGATATCCCACATCAGAAATCTTGAAGGAAGCAGAACGCCTGTCAGATTGGCTTCTTTGATGAAAGCAGTTTTGAGAAGGACGCGAACCGCTTTCAATGAAGTTTTTCGCTTCTTCTGTGAGGTCCCCAACGCCTCTGTCGGCGTCGATTTTAAGTCGTCGTGACTACTAGGTTAGCTTGTTGATACTTCTAGGTATAGAGACCAAATATAATTAGACGTCCCCTTTTTCAGACAAAGAGAGCGTTGATGTGATTGTTAGGTTAGCTTCAGCAGAAGCAGTGTGCTCGTAACTTTAAGGCACCCGTTTCTCTAGAAAGTAATCTCAATCCGAGAGGACCTTTGAACTCTCAGCAGCCCCATATAAATTTTGTTCCTTTATCTACTCTTTGTTCCGTTTACTGCTTTTATTTATTGACATCACCGCTCATTAACTGATAACCCTGATACCAAAAGACATAATGGTATTGATCAGGAAGAAAAGATGTATTAGATTTGAGCGAGAATATAATGTTGGCCGGAATAAATTGAATCGATATTATATTTAAGATTACATCTTTGACGATGCGAACAATTATATGCATCATTCACATTGTTTGACCAAAAGAGAGCTTATCGATCCTGGGCCAGTTGCAGGCATGCTTGAAAAGGAATAATTTGGTACAGTCAACTCAAAATTCACTTGATTCAATCGTCACATTAAAACCTCGTATAATTTTGGGATAGAGGAATACAATAACCCAAAAATATGACACTGCTTAAGATTTACACTCTCTATGATTGCTCGAGGATGCAACTCTCGCCATGCTGCAACGTGAGCATTGAGAAGAGCCTTGGTGTAGCCAAAATTGCGAAATCGTATCTCGGCTATCCTCCATAGAAAAGCAACCGTTTTGAATACATCTGGCATAGCATTGTGACATACTTAAATTCTCGTCACTATCGATGCCATCGGAAGTTCCATTGGTGGCAGAAATCTCCTCTGAAACTCCTGAACTCAATGGAGTCGAGTCAGAGGAGATTGGAACAGCAACAGCTTCAAAGAATGGCTCAGAAATTGGCTCAGAGATTCCAAAAACAGAAATAAGCGAGCCGGATAATACAACAGTTCTATATCCAGACGGTTCTGAAACGCCAATAAATAAATGTCTGAACGATACTGGCTCAAATTCAAAGGAAGCTGAAGAGAAATCACAGAAAAAAAGTGTCTCTGGTGACGACCTTTATCGTCGGTCTTCGCAGTATCAAACATGGTCTTTTGGCAGCAAGGAATTGCACGAGCAGAAAACACAGGCGAACTCCAAGGGACAAAAAGCTGCACTTGCTCTCTTTGAGGAGGCTAGAGCCTCGATTTCAGCGGAAAAACCAGATGTCTTCAAAGCGTATGGCAACCAGTTGACGTCTAGTATTCTTGAGCTTATATCTTTCGAGGAGGAGCAGAAATACTTGCACTTTTTCGGCCAGCAAATCGTACAAATATGTTCGCATTTTAAGATGCCAACACAGGTGAAAGCAACGGCTATTGCGTTTTTCAGTAGATTCTACTTAGTCAACTCCGTGATGGAATACAGACCCCGCAATGTCCTATACACCGCCGTTTTTCTTGCGGCAAAACTGGAAAACTATTTTATTTCGATCGAAACATTCTGCTCGAGACTACCGAAAACGAAGCCCGAGGACATCTTGTCACTTGAGTTCGTGATCTTACGGGCACTCAAATTCACACTATTGGTGCACCACCCGTTCAGACCGCTCTATGGCTTTTTTTTAGATTTTCAGCTGCTTTTGCTTCATCCTGCTCCGGCGATGTACGACGTCAATGTTGATACGATAGGCCAGCTATATGACAAGGCAAAAGTATGGCTCAACGATTATGCACTACTAGGAGATGCTCCGTTTCTTTATACGCCTCCCCAGATTGCCTTAGCAGCTCTATATGACTCGGATAAACGGATCACCGATCGCTATTTGCGACTCAAATTCTTGGACGAAACGGTGGATTCTCAAAACGGTCGAATCAAAACGACGGAACAGTTCGATCTCATTGTTGAAACGATCAAGAAATGCATTAAGATTGCAAAGCAGGAAATGGTTACGTCACGAGAGGATAGTACTAAGATCGACGAAAAGTGTTTCTTTGCATTAAACCCGCAGAAGTTATTGAAGCGACGGATGAAGGCTCTACAGGGCGAGGCCTAGGAGGATCGTATCTTAACTGTTTCATCGTAATATCACATTGTTCCATCGCACATAAGTAGTTCTACACGTTCTTCCTTTCTTTGCTTCTTCGTTCAAGCATCCATCACACCCTCCTTCTCTAACACTCGCTGGATCTCTTCAAACAAGAGCTTCGACGTGGCGGCCGATCCCTTCATATGGCCGCAGATCACCTCCGATTTCTGGTTCATCTCCCTCAGAGCAATCTGTATCCTGAACTTGCAGCTCTTGAAGTTGAAAGTATTCTTTTTGGAAATTGCACCGAGAATATTGTTGCCGTGGTTGTCTCGTCTCAAATCCTTCACACCAAAAGTAGACCAAGAATTCAATAGAGCGAACAAGGCAGTCATCATCTCCTGCTTCGGTAATATCGTCTTGTGGGTGTGAACACCAATTTGGCTGTGGTCCGATGAGCTGAACAAGCGCAGGAAAATTCCGCCCTTCAGATCGCTCACGGAATTGTTGCTGGAGTCGGCCGGTGAAGGCAATTGATTGGGCTGGTCGTCCAACAGCTTTTTGGTGCCCCATGACAACTTTCTGAATATCGACCTATTCCGCTTACCATTGGGCTCTTCTGCCTTTGCCTTCACGTTCGTGGAGTCCCCAAGAGGGCCCCTTCCATTCGCTGGTGCGGTTGGTTTACTCTCCTTGTTCAATTCGAGAGGTCCGTAATTTTTGCTCTTCGGCTTGGCTGTGGGTACCTGATCTTCTACCAGAAGATTAGGCATGAGCATAGTCGAGGCACTTGGTTGTGTGGCTCTCACGCGCCTTTCTTCTTTGCTCCTCAGATCCGATACTTTGCTGCTAGGCAACTTGATGCTTTCGAACACTTCGTCGGTACTATCTTTCATCTCAGTGTCGTCCTCAGCAAAGGTGTAATCGGCATCAGCATGTACTTCAACAGGTGCTCGCTTGGACCTCTGGGCGTCTCTGACACTCTTTGTACTGATACCTGACTTTCTGCGATCCACATGAGACTGGCTTCCTCCAGCATAGTAAGATGTTCTTTTGTTCGCCAAATGTTCATCAAAGTCGATGACAGAGGCCGAGTCTAGTGGCTCATCTTCGTCACCAATGTCCGGCAAAGTTGATCCAGCCCGGTCCAACCGATCAGCAAAACTCGTTCTCAATGCAGGCATCGTCCTTGAAAGCTGTTCCTCATCATTGAGCTCATCCTCGTCAAGGTCCTCATTGTGTGTATCTAAAAAGCTGTTCAAATCTTTATAGGATTCTCTCGTGGATTTGAGACTAAGTAAAGACAACCTTTTATTAGAGTTGGTGAAGTTTCTTGACTTGCGCGTGACTTTAGGGATTTTCACCGAGCCAATCAACGTCTTCCTTTCTTCCGGTATGTTTGCAGCCACTCTTGATGACCGCTTGACTTTGGTGGCATCTAAGTCGCCTTTGACAGCACCACTCAAGTTGAACTGAGAGTTCAAGAGTCTGGATTTTCTGATCTCAGATAGATACTCTTCGCTCAAGTCAGCGTCTTCAATTGGGTGCTCAGGTAATTCGTAGTCACTACCATTGGCAGTAGCCTTCGTAGAAAACTTTTCATCGAGCGTGTCGCGGTTGCTTTCCTCGTGACCAAAAGATACCATTGACTCCCTATTGTTTTTCTTCCGTTGCTTATCAAACTCGTTGAATTCTGCCTGCAATGCATCTTGGGCTCTTGTCACTTCCACGTTCTCGTGTGCGATCCACAAAGGGTCCAAACGAGACACCGGTCTTCTGGTCAAAATTGGCGTGAGTCGCCTCTTAGCTATTGGCTGTGTGACTGAACGTTTCTTGATCGCCTCGAGATCTGCCAGTGTGAGGTTCGACTCTTTTTCATTCGCGCCTTCGGAAAGCGCCCTTAAAGCCTGGTTGACCTTGGCCTGTCTCTGGGCTTGAGACGACCGTTTTCCCGGAAGAACCTCACTGTCGTCATTCTTATCTTTGCTTTCCTCCAGGCTGTCCTCCGTCACAGTAATGTGTAATTTCTTCGAAGATGAAAACAACGATCTTCGCAGTTGTCTTTTCTTTTGCTTGGCCAACTCTTTGCGTGCCTTCAACTCAGCCTCGTGCTTCTTGCGTTCTAGCTCCATTAATTTCTCGTATTCCCTCGCTTTTCGCTCCTCGTCATCGACCAAGTTCTCATCATCTTCATTATACTCCTCGTGATTGAAAATTTTGTCGCAGAGCGTGCCAAAAGTCGCCGAGGTACGCTTAGTCTGTTTGTCCATGTACTCCCAGTCAGATTCACTCGAGAGCTTTGCATATGTTGAGAGAAGCTTGGTGGTAATTGAATTACGTTTCAAGCCCGTGGTCAAAGATTGACGGATTGACTTGCGCCGGTTTGATTTGGAGAGAGAGCGTTTGATGGTGGAGGATCTCTTATTTGCCTTCGGGACAAACGTGGGCGCTGCACCAAGAGTCTCGAGCAGATCTCTGCGCTCTTCACCAGCATAGATTGAATCCTTCGAAGGTAACGTAGGAGGCATCGAAATTTGTGACTCACTGTGAGTAGCGGCCGCAACAATCTCGTCATAAATATCGCGCGGAAGCGGCCCACGAGGAATCTGGGTGTTGGAAGAATTTTGCCGACTTTTACGCGGAGACCGCAGTGGTGACTTGAACGGCGAGTTTGTGATACTTGAGGTGGGGCCCCTTGCTCCGTGGCGCCTTTGGAAAGACACTGGACGCGTACGTGATGATGATGCGCTCACCTGACCAGGTCTACTCTTCCTGGATGTGTTGATTGCTCTGTGAGAAAGTCCCGAAGTTGAGCGAGGGATGTTCTTTCTTGGGGACGCGGGAGCCACAGCCTCTGCATCAGCTTCGTCCAGATTGTGCCGGTAGCGGAGAAGCAACGCATAGAAGGTCTTTTCCGGGCCAGGACCCTCTGCTAAAAGCGCCTTCACAATCTCGTTTTCTGGCCGTTGGTGCCATAACACCGACAAGTTGGCCAAGATTTGTGGGTCGATATTTGACGCCAGTCCCAACGATTTGTGAGCGGTTTCCGGATGCGGCAATGCACGCACACTAATGAGATCCTCGTTAGGGCACGGGTATTTCGCGAGAAGGTCATGGTGCAACACCTCGGTAGTGGTGAGACGTTGTTGTGGATCCACCACGAGCATGCGTGCAAGCAAGTCCAGAGCCTCGGGTGAGAGATCTTGGGGCATGGCGAAGGAGCCGGCCTGTACTTTCAAAAGTAAGTTGCGGATATTGTCATCGTCAAAAGGAAGGCGACCGGTTAAGAGAGCAAAAAGAATCACACCACACGACCACACATCCAGAGCCGCGCCGTGATATTTAAGTCCCAGTACTATCTCGGGCGCTGCATAGTGCGGAGATCCACATGAAGTCTCGAGCAAACGGCCGCCGCTCTCCAACGCGGCCATGCCAAAGTCTGCGAGTCGTACATTTAGCGAGCCGTCAAGAAGCAAGTTTTCGGGTTTCAAGTCACGATGACAGATCCCCAAGGCATGGCAGTAAGCCGTGCCCAATACGATCTGACGAAAATACTTGACTGCTTCCTGCTCTTCTAGCGGCCCGCGTTCGACCAACAAGTCAAAGAGCTCACCGCCTTCAACGTACTCCAACACGAGGTATAGAGCTTTCAGCGTCTCCCAGACATCGTATAGCCTGAGAACGTTACGGTGCGCCAAGAGCTTCATAATGATGATCTCACGCTCGATTCCGTAGGGAAGCCCGCCCTCTTCTTCACCCAATTCTTGTTTGGAGACCACCTTGACTGCCGCCTTTTGGCCAGTTTGATGGTGTACACCCATTAGCACACGCCCCGTGGCGCCGCGACCCAAGGTGCGTCCTAGTCTCCAGGGTCCAATTTTCTCCGGATGACTGTGCGCGTGAGACATTGCTGACGACATCAGTCCTTGTCGTGAGAGCATTGTGTTTGTGGATTAGATGTATGATTCGTTTGAATGAGCCCTCAAATATGTGAGAAATTCTGGGAAGCGATAGCGATAGATGCTTCGATTCGAAGCAGATTCGAGTATCGTGTAATGGTATAATTGATCACTGTAAAGAACGGTTACTTGGTCCTCTCAAAGTCCCGATTTGCTCTTTCCAAAAGTTCGGGTTGATCGATTAAGTCTCGATGTTTACCTCTATCACAGATTCAAAATGATTGCTTGATTTTGATGTGTCCTACACTCGCAAGAATTTGCTTAGTCTTTGGTGATGGCAATACTTGGCTTGTTTTCCAGTCTTGGTCTGATTATTCGAGCTTTGCTCTCCTAGGCAAAATGGTATATTGTTTATCTGAGCGAATGTCTTGGATATGTTTTGGAGTACCTGAATTGGTCAGCTAAAGATATAACGGTAGATCCTGTCAAATGTCCGCACACAAAAGAAAAATTGTTATACTGGCGAGAAAAACTCCAGTCAGCTGTGTTGATGCTGCCGGTGTATAAGGGGCAACGCGGTTGGGAGTGCACACAGGCAATCTTTTTTGGGCAATTTCGTCTTTGACTTCAGAGGCGCGACGCGTGTGTCGCAGGCACGCGGCACTGGGTTTGCACGCTTTCGGTCAGCCGCCTTGGCAGCTCCAAATCTGATAATGTTCAACGATTTAATGCGAGATTTTGGACAAAGAAGCGATATGTTGTGCTTGCCTCATCTAAGTGCGAAAAGTTGAGAATGGGATGAGTCATGTGAAAAGCTACGCCCGCGGTTATGCCAAGTTATTTATGTGACTTGGCTGCTACGCTTTGGTCTCTTTATTGATTGAAATCGAACATCTCACCTGATTGTGGAATCGATGTTGATTTGAAAACCTAAATTTTACGAGAGGACAGAAAACTGGTGTCATGTAGAATCGAAGAAGAAAGCAATTTTGATGTTAGAGAAGGTTCAGCAAATTTTGAGTGTATTGTTCTCCATCAGTGTCATACCTACGGTTCATATTTAGATTGGCTGTGCCATTTCAATGTAATTCTTTTCAAGCAGGGGCTATGAATTATACGAGCTGTTAGCTTGCAAGTGAAATCTTCTCAAAGTTTGATGTAATTCAAGACTCTGTACGAGAACGTGCTCACTGATAAATTGGTGAAAATTTCATCATGTCTTGGCAATGGAATGACTGTCCGTTCTTGATGGGGCGTTTGTCGACCATGAAAAAAAGCCGGACGCGTTCTGCGAGTCTAGATCTGAGCGCAGTCACAGTTGTTCCCCATTCAGAGCATTTGAATTGCGGCTTTCGCTTGCCCTCTTAATTTCCCATTTATATAGTGAGAGAATTCCGAGAGTTGAGAAATGGTTTTTCTTTGTGTGGAGATTATTGTTACTTTTAGGATTTTGAGCACACCGGTAATTCGTTTTTGCGAGACAAGAAAGCTCATTACACTTCTTCAAATAAGTGTGATTTACATGCGATCTCATGAAAAAAATGTAATCGTCGATGTAACTTTACTGGCAGCAAACTTTGGTGTGCACGATTCTTATATCCTCCTATCATGAAACTTTATCGTGGGTTTCACTAAGGAATTTGCTACAATCGCGTGGGGATTTCAAGGCTCCAAGCCTCGGGACCACACACTTGTCCTTTCTGCGCAATAGATGTGCAAACTCGTCAAATTTGAAAACCAGGTAAAAAACATACCTAAATTTTGCTACACCGTCCGTAAGGTTAGAGGTAATTCTTCTCATTCCGTACGTAATTATAGAATGAAGGTGCCTCGGTAAACCGGAGGGCGCCCTTAGTTCACTTTCGGCCCTACAAAAATACGAGAAGTACAGACAGGCCCGTGCGTCTTGAAACAATGAAGCATTGTGTTCACGGGCGGAGCCAGAAAATGTGTAAGATCCACAGCTCCTGTAACCCACTCATTTACGACCGCTGCATTTTTCTCCGCTTTTTTTTTTTGTGTGACATCTAATGAAAAAGAAAATTGCAAATACCACCCGCGGGGTGAAAGGATCACGGAGGACCCTCATTTTTAAAAATCATGCAGGAGAGATCAAAGGTAAGAAGAGGCCCTCAGTAGGTATCTAAAAGGAGCACCACAAGTGCAGATAATAACTACAAGGATATTTTTGAAGTCAAGATTCTTTAAAAATTTGCATCAGTGTCAATACTGAAATTTTTGAACGTTACACATTGTATATTCATTACAATGCCCGAGTGGGTCTCAACATTTCCAGGGTATGGACAGCTCATGCGAAAGATCAAGCAAACAGTCGGGGCCATTTGCAAAACGGGCCCTATCCCACAGCATGTAGGGGTAATAATGGACGGAAATAGGCGATATGCCAAGACACACAAAATCGAGATGAAGGAGGGCCATAACTTGGGTTTTGATAGCATGGCATCGATTTTGGAGCTTCTATACGAATCGGGCGTGGCATGTGCAACTGTCTACGCGTTTTCTATTGAAAACTTCAAGAGGCTGCGTTATGAAGTCGAGTGGCTCATGGATTTGGCTAAATCTAAGCTTCTACAAATGAGCCAGCAAGGCGAGCTTTGTGAACAATATGGGATCCGCATCAAGATCTTGGGGAACGTGGCTCTTTTGCCTAAGGACGTGCAAAAGATTCTTTGCGAAACGCAGAAAATGACGGCTCATAACACACGTGCAGTGCTAAATGTGTGTTTCCCGTACACATCGCGAGACGAAATCGCCCACTCGATCCAGGGGGTCGTGCAGACATCGGTGGACAATCCCGGCCTCGTCATTGAAGAGGCCACAATGGAACAGCATTTGTATACGGCCGAGGCACCGCCGCTTGACCTTCTCATCAGGACCAGCGGAACCAGGCGACTTTCCGATTTCCTATTATGGCAATGTGTGCCATCTACGTGCGCAATCGTGTTCAGTGATCGTCTTTGGCCGGAATTTCTGCCGTGGGATATGACAAAGATCCTTCTTTCTTGGAGTTTTAACACCTACTGGTACGGCCACGGTAATGGACAAACTATGGTCCAGACGGTAGTACGCAGCCAGCAAGTTTCTTCTCTGCAGCGAGAAACGTCGATTTCCGCGGACTCCGATGCTTCTACAGCTTATGAACGGTACGCTACAGGTGGATCTGTCGATAAGAGAGACGCAAAGGCGGCTGATTTTGATTGATTGTGTGGTTTCCCGTCAATAAGAGGGCCCAAACCAATCACGGATGTATATCACCCATGACAGGAGTGCATATACAGTTTCTGAAAGGTGAGCTTGCAGAAGCCTGCGTTCGCCACCCAATCATCCGTCAAGAGGTCATAAAAACCTCTGAATTTCAGGTTTCGGTCTGCTAACCGTGATCACATCTCTTGTCTGCGGAGTCCTTTACAAATCTTGACTCGAGAATGGACGTGCGCTGCTGGCTTTGC
The DNA here is from genome assembly GCA_030581935.1 of Metschnikowia corniflorae. NCBI lineage: Eukaryota > Fungi > Ascomycota > Pichiomycetes > Serinales > Metschnikowiaceae > Metschnikowia > Metschnikowia corniflorae. The sequence continues at coordinate 23,591 of JAKTWD010000540.1, read as the reverse complement.
AATCTGTGTGGTACCTGCATAAGCGCCGGCGACACTGAGTCATTTTACGCACCAGGAATAACGGCTACTCGTTGGCAAACACTCTTAACTCTCCAAAAAAATGGATTTAGTCAACCATCTCCCGGACCGTCTTTTATTCGCAGTTCCCAAAAGTATGTGATTAAGCAACCTTTACCAACTACTTTATTTCTTTGCGTCCCAAAACTAACATATTTCAGAGGGGCGTCTCTATGAGAAATGTTGCAACCTACTTGCAGGTGCAGACATACAGTTCAGAAGATCAAATAGACTAGACATTGCCCTTTCTACAAACTTGCCTGTTGCGTTGATTTTCTTACCGGCAGCGGATATCCCAACTTTCGTGGGTGAGGGTAAATGTGACCTCGGTATTACCGGCTTGGACCAGGTCATGGAGGCAGACATGTTTGACTCGGTGTCGGACTTGTTGGACTTGCAATTCGGCAAATGCAAATTGCAGGTACAGGTCCCTGCGGACGGGGAGTTTGAAAAGCCCGAGCAGTTGGTGGGAAAAAAAATTGTGTCCTCGTTCACGAGGTTGTCGGAGAGCTTTTTCAAGGAACTCGAAGTGATGAGCGGTGTAGCCGAGGGTAGCACGCAAATCAAGTATGTCGGCGGCTCTGTTGAGGCTTCATGTGCACTTGGGGTCGGTGACGCCATCGTCGATTTGGTAGAGTCTGGTGAGACGATGAAGGCCGCGGGCTTAAAGGCCATCAGCACGGTGCTTGAAACCTCTGCGCACCTTATATGCTCCAAGAAACCTAGATTTCCCGAAATGGTCGATACTATCCACCAAAGATTTGAGGGTATTATGGCCGCGCACAGATACGTCTTGTGTAACTACAATGCGCCCAGATCAATCGTTCCGGAGGTGTTGCGTATCACTCCAGGCAGAAGATCAGCCACCATTTCTGCGTTGGAAAAACAACTTGATGATCCTGAAGAGTGGGTGGCCGTTTCGTCCATGGTTGAGAAGCAGAGAATCGGTAATGTTATGGATGAGTTAAAGAAAGCAGGGGCCTCTGACATTTTGGTGTTTGACATCAGCAATTGCAGAGTTTAGCCAATTGGGCTTTGAAGTATGTTATCCAGAGCGAAACTCTGAGATTTATAGATTTTATTTATCAGAACATTTAGAGGATATGAAAAGCCGCTTTGTGTGCAACCTTGTCATTTTCGCAACCTTGTCATCAGGCAAACTTGTGAACTCCTTTACGTGGGTTTTTTATGTGAATGTCTTTTTAACGGAGGTCTCCTCGAGGTTGACATTTTTAGTCAAAAGAAAGTTATTTTCTGTTTACTGGTTCTTAGCGCTTACAGGAATGTGTACACAGGAGTGTGCGCGTGCACCAGCTGCGGTGCAAAGCTTTCACCGCAGCCAGCGTCGAACCTATCTTACTCCCTATCGGTCTTAGTGATAGTTCTAGCTGGATCGAGGTATATCTCTATATATCAAATACAATTAATCGAATACTAAAACTGGTCATACCTTCGGCATATACTAGAATCGTACAAGAAAGGCAATTCGAACGTAGAAATAAACATCAAATGACTTGGTCAGATGCTCAAGTCAGACATACATATCGTTTCTCCCCGAATGCAGAGTCACCCTTAACTTATTTGAACAGGAATTCGAGCACTTTCATCCTATTTCCTATGTTTCTATCACGCCATTTTAGGTTATACTAGCAGAGCGGGTCGACCATCTACACTGTTCCCAATCTGTCTTAACTCCGTGCCGATATCAGTGCGCGGGCCCGGGCCTAAGCCTTGTCGGAGTATACAATCTGGTTCTATTCAGCTCTTCATCACATCAACCTACACACTAACTAATTACTCTCACCACACAAATTCACCCTTGACAATGGCAACATACTCTGAGCAAGCGTTTGACTCCTCGCACTACGATTCCGCGAGGCCCACATATCCGGACCAGTTTTACGAGACTTTGGTCAATTTTCACAAGTCTCAAGAAGGAAATGTTACGTCTCTAGCAATGGATGTCGGCACCGGGCCAGGGTTTGTGGCATTCAAATTGGCTAAACATTTTGATCACGTGATCGGCACCGATCTCTCCCCCACCATGATAGACCACTGCAATGCCGTTCGTGAAAAGTCGTCGATGAAAGGAAAATTGGCATTTTTCACGGCACCAGCAGAAGTGTCTCCAGATGCAGTAGAGTCACTGTCGGTTGATGTGATTACTTCTGCCGAAGCTGCTCATTGGTTTGATCACCCGAAATACTTTGCTGAATGCGCACGTGTGTTAAAACGCGGGGGAACCTTGGCCTACTGGTTCTATCTAGACCCTGTTTTTGTGAACAACGCCAAAGCAACAGCAATTCATCGGAAATACTCGTGGGACTCTTCTGTCCAAAATGAGAATTCTGACTACGAAAAGTACTTTGGACCTTTCTTCGAACAGCCGGGCCATGACTTGTATGGCGATGCCATGTCCAAGGTGAGCCCGCCCGCGGACTTATTCACCGACGTAGTTAGACATTACTACCACCCGTACGAGCATGGTCGGGACTACACGACGCTCTTCATCGAGAAAACCCTCACTTTAAACACTTATCGTGACTTGGCCCGTAGTTGGAGTGGGTACCATAATTGGAAAAAGCAGTACCCGGATAAGCCAGATGCGGCGGACCAGCTCGTAGCGGAGGTGCAGGAGGCGTTGGAGATTTACGACGACACCACGCCAATCGACATTATTTTCCCGACTATTTATACCTTCGCACGTAAAAAATAGTTTCACCTGTGGATGTTATTGCATATTTTTGTATTGTTAATTCAAATGTGACCTACTTCTCACTTCTTGAGCTAGCACCACGATAGCTGCGACTGCCAGATTTTGTGAGCACCGGCAATAAACTGGGCTTTGTCAGTGAGCTAAGCTATGCAGCGGTCGTTTTTACAGTTCTTGAGTCGAATCGTGTTATTGTGTCCCGGTTAATAACAAAACTGATTATCTGGCTTATTATACGTGAACAGTGCCAATTATGCTGCACTCTACGTAATCGGGTGGCGCACGCCTAAATCAGCCAATTGCGCATATCACAATCACGAATGCCGCCCGTAGACGACAAAATAGATAAGCTACCATCAAAATAATACTGAGAACACAATCCGTGTATGTCCACTACTTCTGAGTGGGGGAAGACCTGTTTGGTGGCACTGTGTGGGACGCCCTCTGGGCCTCCAGGCTTCATCAAGGTACCAACAGTGCGCCCGTACACCACCTCGTTAGATTTGGAGACTTGGTCGCCACTGCACTCCGAACTCAACCCTTCATCAACCTAATACAGAAAAATACCGATCAATGTCTAGAGAAGACCCTTTGAAAGCCGAAAAAGACTTTTCCGCAACTTTGGATGAGCAATTCCCTCTTATCGCGAAAATCCCCGATTACAAAAATGCCATTGACCGTTACTTGGTATTGGAGAAGCAAATCAGGCAGTCATCTGACTTGGCACTGAGCAAGAGAGTGCTTACTAAAATCGTCGAAACTCTCGTTATTAATGATGATTGGACATTTTTGAATGAGATTATCACTGTTTTGTCCAAGAAACATGGGCAATTGAAGACGTCCATACAGGTGATGATTCAGCAGGTAACAGACAACTTGAGTAAATTGAGCAATTCTGACGAGAAGCAGTTGGAACTCAAGATCTCGATCATCGATACGATCAGAACTATCGCCGACAAAAAGATCTTCGTGGAGGTGGAGAGGGCAGAGGTGTCTCGTATCTTGTCTGATATCTACCTCACGCAGAAGAATGACTTGGACACAGCTACCGAGATATTGTGTGAGTTACAGGTGGAAACCTATTCGTTGATGCCCTTCGAGACAAAGATCGACTACATTTTACAGCAGATGGAGTTGACCTTGCGCAAGAAAGACTACGCTCAAGCTAAGATCCTCAGTAGAAAGATCCTTTTGAAAACCTTAAAAAATTTCTACAGAGCCGACGAACTCAAGGCCAGCTATCTCAAATACTTATTGCAGATCAACAAGTTTGAGAATGACTACATCACAATTGTGAAAAATAGCTTACTATTGGTGGAAATTTCATTGGTGAAGGAGTCTGAGCAGTTCAAGGACTTGTTGGTATCGATCGTGTACTACATCATTTTGTCTCCATTTGACAACTATCAGTCAGATTTGATTCACAATATCAAGAGAAATCCTCTCATTACCAAGAATGTTGACAAAAAAATTCTCCATTTGCTCGATGTTTTCACAACAAGCGAGCTCATACAGTTGGACAAGCTCGACAAGGAATACCGCACTGACTTCTTTGATAAATCGGATGTATTTGCGGGTAACGCAATCAACAGTGAAAACTTGCAAAACAGGGTCATCGAGCACAACTTGCGCATCGTGAACAAATTTTATCTGTTCATCCAGTTAAAAAGATTGGCCTTCTTATTAAATGTGGGCGAAAGAGAGGCAGAGACTTATGTAAGTGACATGGTAAACAAGGGTATGATCTCTGCCAAGATCAACAGACCAAAGGGAGTCATCAAGTTCGAGAAATTACTGCACGGCACTGCGGCTGGCGCGTCCCAAATAACGAGCAACAGCGAGAACGTAAACGATTTATTAAACAGTTGGATATACGATGTCGACAGTTTGTTGGAGGAAGTTGACAGCATTGGCCACCTCATTAACAAAGAGGAAATGATGCATGGTATCAAACAGAAAGCATGATATCCGTTTGCTCTATACGAATTAGAAGAAAATAAGCCAAGTTTAATTTTGAATTCCGATATAAAGTGGGACCTAAACAATGATCGCAAAGAGGAACGACACCACTGCGCTCATCGTGGAGAAGGCCAACAACTGGCCGGAGCTTTGTCTCAGAGAGGTAGAAGAACCGGACGACAGCCTCGAAGAGCCACTAGCGCTAGATCCAGAATTTGTCTTGGACAGCGCACTGCTTGAGTCGTCGTCATTATTTCCACCAGCGACACATGCCCATTGAGTGTCGGCGTCGAATCCATTACCCTTAGGCTCAACCACTCCATTGATGTACTTCAAAGCACCCTTAGGAGTGTCTGGGATAGTTTCCGAGGCCTCCCAGTACTCAGACTTCTTGGGGCAACTGCTATGGGGCAAATCACTCTGATAGTTCCCGTCGCCAGAGGGGTTGGGAACAGATGCAAACATGTTTTTCAAATTGTCAAAGTCGTCCAAGGTAGACACGGATTTCTGGTCAGAAGAAATTGAGACCAAGCCATACTTGTTGGATTCTTGAGAGTATTCATAGACAAGGCCCCCAGAAAACACGTGAGTCATTTTCGACGAGTAGATTTCTTTCACCTCACTGAACTTTCTTGGGGTCACCTTGTTGCACCCGTACTCTGAAAAAAACACTGGAATTGAGTAGTTTTGAAACGCCTCAACTTTCTTATCGTACCCAGAACGGGTAAAAGATGAATCTCCGCACCACGAATAATCGTTGAAACCGTACCAATCAGCACGTGCCATTTCGTCGTCTCCGCAATTGAAATAGTCGGCTGATTGAAGACGGTTCTCCTCAACATCGGCAGCAGAGTATCCCACAGGAACAAGACGCAAACCCGTGTTTCTCTGGAAAGTCTTGATGTCACGAATCACAGCCTTCACAACAGAAGCAGCAGGTGTCGTTTCAAGGTCGTTTATCACCTCGTTGGCCGCGAAAATACCAATCAAGTTGTCGTATTGAGACATTAATTTCACAGTGGCAAGAACCTCGTTCAAGTACATCGTATTGTACGAGCATTTGGCACCATCGTCCCTGGCGATAGAAGCCTTGGGAATATTAACGTCCAAAATCAATCCGATTCCAGCATCGCTCATCAACTTCATACCCTCGGCATGGTCAGCAGTGTTGTCGATGGAGTACACTCTGACAGTATTGATACCCAAGTCCTTGAAGTACTTGAGGTCACGCTTCAAATTGTCAACATTTGCGATAGGATCAATAAGTTTTGAGGATCCTCCAGGTTGGTAGTCAATGCCCCTAATGTAAAATCTCTCTTTGGTTCCATTTTTGAACAACGCGTTTCCGCTGACAGCAATAGGCAGAAATGCGGCAAGAACTGGTGATAAGAAGAGAACAACAGCAGCAAGCAGGCTGAGCCTCACAAATGCGTTGCGGGGTGCGAGGCTTAACATAGCGACTGCAAATTTCGTGAAATGCTATAAGCGAAAGTGTGGGAAGTATATATTTGGGCAATAATTCAGAAAATATTCCTAAGCGTTTTGTGTAAGAAGCGGGAGCTTGACAGGTTTTATACTAGGTCGGTTGCGATGAACGAGGCAAAGTTCAAAAAAATTCTGGGCGCAAAACAATAGGTTTGCGGTGGACATCTGCACCTGCGAGCTACTGCGCGACTATAAATAGAAAAATGTCAACACCACACAACACGACATGGTCCCGGAGTGATAATACGCACGTAGCATCTACCTGAACTACTCGGTTCTGAGGTGTAGAATCTCTAGCTTACATGTCGCTCATGATAAAGAGGCTTCACGATCGCTTTGTGAATTCAATGTTAACCTTTCATGCAGATATGTTTTGCCTGCACACCAACAACAGCTTGAATATAAACATCGCGCTGTGTCTGCCAAGCTTACCTGAAGGCACTCGTCAAAAATTCCGGAGCGCAGTCTAGTTCCTCGCACTTGTGTGCAATTCTTCAGGAGGCGACATAATCCGTATGTTTTGAATAGGTTATCTTGTAGTCTGGACGCTATTTAATTCAGACGGGCGATTCTAAATGATATTCGCGCTTACCGTGATTCCCGTTTGCAGTCTATGCGTTGCTCGGCTAATGCGGTTACTCGAGTTGCCCCTTCTGGCCAAAAGGAACAAGCCACTTCAAATTAAGCGAAATTGAAGCGTGAGCGAACAAGATTTCCCTCTTTTTGGTATCTTTTTTTTCTCGAGTGTAGGAACCGATTGATTCATGTATAGTTCGTTTTCGGGTTCATCTAAGCCGCTGTCAGTATGGCATCTATGCTCTATATGAAGAATAAGTGAGTTTCGCTCAGCTTTAACGTAATTTTTTTTTTTTTAATAACCAATTGTATTATAGGGGGCTCCCGCCTGAAGCTACAAAATCTATACTTCTATAGATAAACCTATAATACATCTTGGAAAAGGTATTGAGTAGTGAAAGAGCCCGACTTTCCCAAGCCTCACTCTCTCCTCCTTACCCTCCCCGGTTCTGCAAGTCGTGTCAGTCCGTTCTGACAGAGTACGTATATTGTGACCCTGAAATAGTAATCTATCCCAAGCATGACCTTCTGTATTGGAATTAAAGATACCGGGAATGTAAATCTCGAAACAAATTTGCCCTGGGCGTTCAAAAGCTTTCTGGATCGAAACACTCAGTAAGTTGCACACAGAACAGTCTCGTCAGTTGCGATGAGAGAGGTATAGAATTCTATCCTTCACAAACCTAATTAGATCATTGCATTCCTTAACAAATTCTTGTTTTGTTTTTTTTTTTAAAGAAACATCACATTGGGGGGTACTTGTATTTTTTTTTTTTTAAAGAATCATCACATTGGGGGGTGCTGTGATTCGGCCTCAGAGGAAAACATGTAAAGTTAAAATTGCCGAGTTTCAATGAGGCGTATAAAATCGGGGCACGATCTCTTAGTTTGAGGCGAATGTGCAAACACAAAAAAATGAAAAATCGCTTCAAAAAATCGAAATCTGTCACTGATAAGCTGGAAATCATTTCACATCTACTGAATAGTTGAAGGTTCCAGGAACACTAAAAAAATCAAGTAGTTTACTATTTTTTATGTCGATTACTTCCAAAGTCATCGCTTCAATGATAAACTAAGCCTCTGTATGGCTGGAAGCTGGACGCGCCCAACGCACCAGGCGTTTATAACAAGAAATTCACCCTCTACACTTTATTCACCATGTATCACCTGTAAGCTAAGATTCAACAGGTCAACATCAATATCAAGCGTAGGATCTCGTTAATGAAATTATAACTGGACATGTTTGCAAATTCATGTGTATCTTCAGCCGCGTCCACTTGATTGTTTCGCATCAATTTGAGGCACCGGTGTTTTGCAAGCTCAGCATTTACTACCACTTCGTATACATAGTCAAATCCTTCCATTTTTACCTATGGCTTCTCAGATACATTTTCTTGATATAAAGGGGAAACCGTTGCTTTCCAGGGACTACAAAGGAGACATTCCCTCGAATGCAATCGAGAATTTTCCTCTCATTCTCATGGAATTGGAGAGTACAGATGACGACTTGCTCTATAAGCCATTTTACAACAGAAATGGGATAAACTATGTGTTTATTAGCCATAATAACTTATATGTGTGTGCATTGACTCGGAAAAATGAGAATATCATGACTATTGTCATATTCTTGTCGCGGGTGATCGAAGTTTTAACACAGTATTTCAAGAGTTTAGAGGAAGAATCAATCCGGGACAACTTCGTGATCACATACGAACTCTTGGATGAGATGATGGATTTTGGCGTCCCACAAACTACAGACACGAAAATTCTTAAAGAGTACATTACACAAGACTATTACAAGTTGATACGGAATACTCCTTCTAGGCTCATACAACCACCAAATGCGGTTACAAATGCTGTTAGCTGGAGGAAGGATGGGATTGTTTATAAAAAAAATGAAGCATTTTTAGATGTGGTTGAATCCATCAATATGCTCATCAATGCTAAGGGACAAGTTCTCAATAGCGAGATCTTGGGTGAGGTGAAAATGAAATCCAAATTGAGTGGGATGCCTGATCTCCGCTTGGGCTTGAATGACAAAGGTATATTCTCTACAAATCTAGACGATGATACCGCATCCGAATCCGCACCTGGATCCAAGAAAATCGAAATGGAGGATATCAAGTTTCATCAGTGTGTCAGACTATCAAAATTCGAGAACGAGAGAATCATCACTTTCATTCCTCCAGATGGCGAGTTCACAGTGATGTCCTACCGGTTACTGTCAGCCCAGTTTTTAATGAAGCCTTTGATCCTCGTCAACTGCAAAACCGTGGTGCACAAGCACTCACGAATCGAGATCACGTGCTCAGTCAAAGCTCAAATCAAGAAGAAATCCACTGCTAACAACGTGGAAGTAATTATCCCTCTTCCCGAAGATGCCGACACGCCAAAATTTGTCAGCGAGTACGGAACCATCAAGTGGATTCCTGAGCAGTCTTGCTTAGTGTGGAAACTCAAAACTTTCCCGGGAGGAAAGCAGTTCCACATGAAAGCCGAGTTGGGGTTACCAGCTGTTACGGACGAGGAAAACCTAATCCTGAAAAAACCTATCAAAGTGAAATTCAATATACCATATTTCACCACTTCGGGAATTCAAGTGCGTTACTTGAGAATCAATGAGCCAAAACTTCAGTACCAGTCATACCCGTGGGTGAGATACATCACACAGTCTGGAGAAGATTACACAGTAAGAACCAGATAAGTGAACCGAATATTTGAATATCAGTGATCATCAGACGAATACTGTACTTTTTTCATTGCATTAGATTCTCCCTGGAGGATCTCATACAAAAGGTCTAGAATAAAGGATTTCTGCATGCGAGATGCTTCAAACAGGCCAGAGGGTACAACAAAGAATGGCACACCTAAATGTCTCAAGGTTTTCTCGCTCTCTGAACTGTAGTCTTGCTGCTTTTGCAGTACTTCATTGTAGAAACGCGACAACTCTGCCTCTTTCTCTGCCTTTTGTCTTATTTCCATCGCGGCGTTCATGGCTCCTAATTTCCTCAAATCACCAAAAGATGATCTATTGCTTAAGTGATTTGTCATAATGCGCTCTTGATCTTTAGCTGACGCCTCTTGGAAACCCTTATGCTTATATATCAAATCCTTAATCTGCTGAACTTTATCGTGGTCCTTGATTAGCATTTTACGAATATAATGCTCTGCCTCTTCTTCGTCAATTATGCGTCGTGGGTCTGTTTCCTCTCCCGATTCATTTAAGAGTTCGTGTATCTTGCTTGTGTAGTAGTCCTTCTTCTTTATAAGCTCCATCAACTGCTTGTTCTGCTTTTTGTCGATTATGGACTTGGTAATCTTGCCCACATTTTTCGGCGAAAGACGTCTTAGCTGCTTGCTTCTGGAGGTGAGCTGATAACTAGAAATAGTATGGGAAATAGCAGAGCTCAACCGTTTGTGATCAGAGTCGCTCATCCGGCCCTTGAAATAATCAAGCAAACAGTATGTTTTAAGTTTTACTTCTGGTGCGAAGCTACTGTGTACATTGACGTATTGGGAAGATCGAAAAAGTGCGTGCTTATCTTCTTACGACAAATCTAGTGTTCTTGAAAACCCAAGCAATGAGGTTCATTGTCCCTACGTGAATTCGTGTTGACAATTTGGTATGATTCAACAATTGCAGTTTGCACTGAACAACTTCATGGCTGTCTGCGCGAGGCCACACTTAAAAGGCTGAAGAAAACAAAGTGATACGACAGACCCAATTTGTAATCACTATTTGCAATACCGCAACAAAAGGAAAAAAAAAAACACCCACTGAAAAAGAATCTCTGTAGTCCATGCATGAGGGAAGGTTTGTTCCATCAGTCCTTTGAACGGCTCTCGAAGTGGAAGTGGAAAGTAGTAGCCCGCACTTCTTATGATAACCCCATCGATCTTGCCGAGAGCCCTGTCTCAGATGGAAAAAATCAATCTCTTGATACATTGTTTTAAACTTTGAGAAAAGAAGTGAGAGAAGCTTCTAAAAGGGTTGCGTTCTTCTGAATAGATTAGGAGGACGCATCAGGATATTGGAACACAAATAACTTTGTAACGCTTTTCCAGTCTTACATAGACTCTGTTTATATCTTTGATGTTAATTTGATCTGCTTCAAGATATGCCGTGCTTCTCTCTCGCCGCTGTAGAATGCGCCATGGGCACAACCGTTCGAACTCCCGCTCATGGTTTCTGCACCGGCAAATCTGACCCGACTATTCACACCACACGCCATAAAATCGCAGATTGTTTCGGTCTTCCGTGTGTTAATACGCCCAGCTGAATATGATCCCCTAGCCCAAGGGTCAGAGTTCCATTCTGACCGCAATATATTGAAAGGCTTCTCCACAGGGCCTGTAGCAATTTGTCTGAGAACAGGCTCAAAAAGTTCCCAGATTTCATCAGTACTCATTTGCTCTATCTGTGCAGACACAGGACTTTGCGTCAAGAACACCAAAGACGGGACATCGCTCATAGCCGAGTAGTTCACTATTAATGTGGGATTTTTCCAGGGTCTTGCGACGCCACTCGAGCTGAGTTCAGAGGCAAGCACGTAGAACCTGTAAACATCTTCAGGCCAGAAGCATTTATCGAATTCGAGCACAACTTTACCCAATGATCCATACTCGCATTCTGACAAGGCACTTCTCAAACTGACAGGCAAAGGCGGTGTCCACTGGAGGTATTGATCATCATTTGAATCAGTTATCCTGAGAACACTCAAAGGGCTTGTCACAACGATATAGTCTGCAGTGTACGTAGTACCGTCGCTAGTTAAGACTTTTACGACATCGTGTGAGTCGTAGTTAATGTGATTGACTTGAGTTTTTAACTTGATGTTGTTCTTTTGATATGACTTTGGCAATTCATTCAACTCATTTTGAAACACAGTGGCGTATCCGTTTTTAACGTAGGCATTTCGTCCAAGGTGATCAACGCTCCACGAAAAGGCGTGTTTCGCCGACGCATCTTCCCACAGAATACCATCCCATAATTCGAGCCACATGCGAACCACTTGTTGAGCATACTTCGATTGTCCAAGCGTGAGTTCTTTCTGATGCTCCTTCAAGTAAAGCGTGCACATTTCACGAACGCTTATGTCGATACGCGCAGGGTTTTCTGCAAAGTAAAGATTACCAAATGTCTCGATATCCTCCATAATTCGTTCATATTCCCAAGAAGGAATGTTTTTATGATCTTGAGAAATATACATATTTTTACCGTCATCGTAAAAGTATTCAACATTCCTCAATCTTTTCGCTTTCTCAAAAAGAGGATTTTTCAACCCATCATGAAACCACAGAGCTCCAAAGTCATAACATACTTTAGGGTTGAGAGTGGATTTATGTGATTTGAGCCGTCCACCCAAACGGTCTCTAGCCTCCAAAACGAGAGTGTTCTTTTCACCAGCCGCAAAAAGGTCCCCGGCAGTCTTGATACCGGCCATACCACCTCCGATGACAATTACCGAGTAATGCATACTGAAAATTTGTACAGCTTTGAGGTACAAGTAATGTTGGATTTAACGGCTATCTAATTGGCACAAAACTATGATTATGGAACGCCCCAATCATTCACATACGCGTACATGTGCACAATTATATATAACACACGTTGTACTCTGCAGCCATGGCTTTTTCGTGTCTCTAAGTCCGATGAATGCGCGCCCAAAACGGAAGTCGGGTGCGGAAATGCACGCATGAGGTCCCTGAGCATTTTAGCAACAAGATCGACCAGGCCCATGTCATGCCAATCGTTGACTCAAGGCAATGATCTCAGAAATGATGCTCATATACTCCTGGAATGTTGTCGAAAAGACCCACCATGTCTTGAAGGTATCTTTCGACAACCCAGGATCACGGTTCCCGAAATCATGGAAGCTCACATTTTGCATCTCGTTCGTGATATTTAAGACGATGTATGTAATCACTGGAATCGGGAGTTGAAGGATGAAAGGCTCAGCCAAACATATTTCATGGAAAGCCATCGCCAGTAGCTTAAATACCTTGTACGGTAGATCGTGCGTGTCATGTACAAATCCATCATTTTCCAACGAGACTGAGCTGAGCAGAAGAGCATCCCTGACACTCAAAACTGCTTTTACGAATGTCTTCGCTATTATCAGAATTATATCGACAGTCTCGGTCGCGTCCGATGTCAGTCCTTGTGCGGATAACTTGAATTTATACGCGTTGATAGACGTGACTATTCCCCTAATGAAAATTTCTTCCATTGTAAATTTTCCTCCGAGAGCGTCGGGCTTCGAATTCTCTATCAGACCAAGATCACGTACTATGACTTTTGTGACGCTATCAACATGTATATCATTGATGGATGACAGGGTCATCTCGTTGAGGTGTATCATCTTTTCCAAAATTTTGGTGAAGTTGCTGAGGCCAACACTTATCCCCTCATTAGGACTCGTGAAATTTTCAAGCAGGGTGATACAACTTCTCAACGAGGCTCGTAGCTGGGTCTTCGTAACGTAGGTAATTTCCTGATCGGATGCGAGTACCAGGGGAAAAGTGAGAAGGAATACCGCGAGGTATAGATGCAAATGAACGCTTTCAGAAGGAGTTCGCAGCAAAGCATCGAGCGCCCGCATGACAGTTTTCAGGAGACTGCTATGACTGTCTTCGAAAAAGAGACCTTTGTTGAAATTTTTGACAAGGGGCCCAAGGTCAACTTGGTGCCTTTCCAAAACTTTGAGAGATGCATCCAAGGCTTGTTTTGCTTGTGCCGATAATTCGGGCCTTGCCCCAAGGCTTGCTTTCCACACACGGGGTGAGCAATCTGCTCGAGGATAGGTTAGCGTCACGTCGATGTAGCTATACATGGGCTTGTTTGTAGCATGGATAGCCATAGAAGGCAGCAGACCCGCCGTCAATTTCTGAATTCGCATGTCTTCCCAGCTTGACGCTTTTGAGGAATGAAAAGATTTGTGCTCGTGATCACCTCGCTCGCGCAGAGGTTGGAAATGATCTCTTAATTGATCGAGATCGAGCTCAATCATCCCAAGGATTTCCCTATTTATGACACAGCTGTTCCATCTCAAGCTAAGGTAGTTATACTTTGATTGACCCCTCTTCCCCAATCGTTTTGCAATTAGATTTGGATATACCAATTTAGTTAGCTTTCCGAGTCTAGATTGCCCCAAAATGAGCTTCTGCTGGAGGCTCGAAGTATTATTATCAGTCGGATGTTTGTGTATGAGATTTTGACAGATCACATAATAAGCCTTGTATATGGAGAGTCTTGGGAGTGTTGCTTTGCTCAGTGAAGAATCAGTGACTTCTTCTAGAGAATCAAAAATAATTTTGATTGCCAAAAAAGTTCGAAGTAGTTCATGAAAATTAATAGAGCAAAGCAGCGTGTTAAGCTTGATATGAGGGCGAAGAACTGGATTTTCTGCCTTTTTAAACACCTCAACGACTGCTCGGCATAGTTCCAAACCCTCAGTTTCGGATTCCATTGAGCAAGGCTTGGAACTTCGACCTGGTTCACTTGTAGCAGGTGAATTATAAAGGAGATTGTAAAAGTCATCTAGGGACACATGCTGAGGGCAGCTTTTAAGGACATCGACCAAAAGTTCCCCGAAGTTATAGGCATTGATATTGATTATCAGAGGCATGAGCTTCTCTAATACTTTCTCTGTTTCTTGCAGGACTTTGATAGAGGATTCAAGAGGGCTATAGCCAGAATCGTATAGTGGAGGAGCAACATGTTGCCTTACCGTAGGAACAGCAAATCTCTGACCTTGTGGTATACTAGGAAATATAGGAAAAGACGGTCTTAAGTCTTGCCCATATTGCGAAGGAAAGATACCATTGAACGATTTTGACGGATCATAGATGTGTCTTGAAGGTGATGGGGCTTCATAACTTCTTGTACGCTGGTATTCTTGATTAGCAGGGTGAATTTGCATCATGTACGGTTGCCTCAAGGCAGGCAAAGAGGGGTTGGGATTGACCAAACTGGGAAGATTTACACATGGTACTTCGGAGGTTCCTCTTGGAAATTGCGTAGGGTATGCATCCACAGATTGATTCACGGACATCCCATTGAATTCAGCAGTGGGACCAGGTCTAGGGTATGTGCTCATGGCGTAGGTGATTCGATCATTGCCCTGATGAATGGGCCTATAGGGAACAGTTGCCCCAGATTGTGCAGGTGCTGAATCCGGTCCAGGATAGGCCGGATATCCGACATGAGATACCGAGAGTGTCAGCATCGGGTGCCCACTGACAGCAAGAGTTTTGTCCGAGATTGCTGTCGAGTGATGAGCAGGAGACGGGAGGGGCTGTGCACCGTCTTGGCCGATTGTTTGTTGCCTTTTATGCGAATCTGAGTGCCTCACAAACATTTTTGTTTTCAATTTGGCACCACAGAAATTCCGTCTATTCTATCTGCCCTATTTGTAGATCGGAAGATATATGTCAGAGGTGCGTCAAACCCATTGATAAAACAAAATGGAGTGTCTTTTCGAATGTTTTCACAGAGTGTGACTGAGTGAGGCTTGTTAGATACAAAAATATACTGGTTTCGAAACTCAGAAGGGCTGTAACGGAAATGCGATTATACCGAGGCTGTTCAATGTTATTAAAGTAATACGTTGTGGTTAGGTTTGCATTAAATAGCGCCAGTGCAGGCGACTTTCGATCTAGGTATACAGTAGAGCAAGAGAGGCGAGATCAGGGCTGCAAACCCAATGACGGCGACCCCGGGAATGACAGAAGGAATAAACGGATACAAAAATAGCCCAGTGGCTTAAATTTGCTATAGGCTGCTTACAGGAATGAATTGCTTCGTGTTCGATACTAGTTCATAGAGATTCTCTTGTGAACGAATCGACTCTTTCGTGGGTGCGTCAAACACAAGCTGCGCCAAAAGAAACAGTCGCGACTAAAAAGGGAAACAATCGGCGGCGATCCGGCACAACATTTTGGAGTTCGCGTGAGCAGAACGATTTTCGCTCGAAGCTATGAATGATCCTTTTGAGAGGGTTACTATATAATTTCGTTTTAGTCTGCGCGGAAACTGATATTTTAGTAATTTGTTTAGCACATATAGCTTCCTTAACTCATTGCCCGAGACGTAATCAAAGGAAAAGCGGAGAAGCGGGTAAGCGACCGCCGTTTCGTCACGCTCTTCGCGAATGTTTACGTGTCCCTGTATATCCCGGCTCACAACCGACAGAAGATCGACCGTCAGGTGACTCTGAGGTTTGTGGACCATAAAATCGTTTTGGGCCCCCATCCCACGCCGCCCTTTCCAAATATTTTTGCAATTTGTATCGCGTATTGTGGTATTCACTTGGCTTCGTACGTCTCACTAATATTAAGCTCGGTTGTATCACGATGCACGCTATCCTTCGACGCACGTGAATTAGGTAAATATTGATTCGATGCTTTGGTTCGAACTAAAATCGGAAGGTACGAATTGAGCATAGATACTCTTTTCATTCCATATTTGAATAGACTACCGGGTACTACAGAGTCAGCACCAGTTGTATAATTATACTGATTTCAAATCTACGCACTTGAAAATGAGAGAGATTTGGTCTTTCGGAAGTAGGTCTTGTTAATAATCGACCGGCTATCGGAGATCATATTGGTGAGACTTCCAGAACTCAGCAAGAACCGCTGATTGGAACTCGAAAGCCTGGCCGAGTCGAGCTTTAACTTTTTTAGGACTTAGCCGAAAGAAACACTGAAGTGTTGAATGAAAACAGCCCAATTTCATATTATCAGTGAGATGGCAGACACGTATAAGCCGCGCAGACTCTTT
The DNA here is from genome assembly GCA_030581935.1 of Metschnikowia corniflorae. NCBI lineage: Eukaryota > Fungi > Ascomycota > Pichiomycetes > Serinales > Metschnikowiaceae > Metschnikowia > Metschnikowia corniflorae. Next base: position 7,017 of record JAKTWD010000540.1, on the reverse strand, counting down.
CTTAGTCAACCTGGCACTAGGTTTCACGCAAAGTATCATTTAAATTGAAAATTGATCCATAATTTCACAAGCTTGCTCAATTCAACAGCAAAGTTCTTGTAAGAAGAAATGTTTTGCGGTGAAATTGTTTTCAACGACTTCAATATTGACCTGCTTTTCAGAGAAGCTTTATTCTCCAGAATTCGGTGACAATGTCATCGGTTTCGCATTCTAGAGCTACAGATGAACCTGCTCATAAGATTACATATATTTGACGAAATGTTTCAAAGTGACAGGCTTTTCCCCTGAGCAGGGCCCTTCTGGTGTGGGTGGAAGATTATACTTTACGAGTGTCGAAAAGAGTCCGTGCATACGATTAATGAGGTAAATTAGCGAACCAGTAATTAATTAACACGAGCAGAAGTCATCATCTCTCATCATCTCTTCCAATCACCCCCTCTGCGGGCGAGTTCACTCAAGATCTTCAAGAGACAACTTTGAACGTGTGATAAGTGATCACCGATTAGTTTTCCCGTTGTATGTCCAGAATGATATACCATTACTCTTTACATTCGAGAGCCGACCCCTACGCTGCTTCTTAAATTTTCTTGTATTGGAAATCATACACTTAAGTCTACCTCCACGCACTGAAAGACAAGAGTGCACACTACGCAAGATTCTCCTTATTCTTCTTCGTCAAACTTGGGTGCCAAGTAAAACCTTAAGTAGCCTCCAGCACTCAACTTGTATTCAAAAAGAGCAGGCGTCTTGTCAGCCAACTTGATTGTGATGGTGGGAGACAAAGCCGTGGCCTTGATGATATCACTCAAGTACTTCAAGCCGAAACCTAAGTCGACAGCATTCTCCAAGTTCACAGAGACGGACTCGTCAGGGTGCTCCATGTCGGTGTATGGCTTTAATACAACGGAACCAGTTCCAGACTCACCCTCAGCACTGAAGTTGACCGAATCTTTTGTGACTGTGATTTTAAGGGTCTCACTAAGGTTCTTCAAATCTCTAACAATCTTAGAAAACTCCGAACTAGGCATGTTGATCACCGAGTCATACTGCATGTCGTCGATTCTCAAAAACTCGGAATCAATGTCCATCAACTTCAACGAGTATTCAGAAACACGCTCTCTTTTTTTGTCTTCAAAAATAGTGACCACCTTGTCCGGGGAGTCTTCTGCCAACAAGGTCAAGTAGTCCTCATTGTTACCACACTTGATAATTTTGGAGAAAGAATCCAAGTCAATACCCAAAGTGATATCGCGGTCACATCTGTACTCGGAAAACGCCGAGTGGCCCACCAAAAGAGATACCAACAAAACTCTGGAATCGTCCACGGCCTGGACGGTGATTCCGTGCTCGGTACAGTTAAAGTTACAAAGCTTGACACAATCCTTGATGGAGTCTGTGATTTTTTTCAAAAGACTGGCTTCGTCGAATTTACCTTCAAGCATTTTTTGTGTTTAGTGATGAGAATATATTGTATGATACAGAAGAGGAAAAGCAGAAAAAAAGTGATCGAGTAGGAAGGCACGCGTGTCATGGAGGCGCGTCCCCAGCGGCGCGTCGCTCCCTCATCACGTGCCCTAGGACAGTGAAGCGCGTAATGGAGTTTGGCGCGCGTAAGACGAAATTATCAACGTAATGCCAAAAAGCCCCACGTAAAGTGGTGCGTAATGCGTAGTGCGTTTATGGAGTCACGCGCAATTGCGTAATGGACCACCTATTCAATTTTACTGAAGCATTCCATAATAAGATTTATATTTCAGGGTCCACGACAACAAGGTCGGCGGAAAGATTCTATTCGGTCTCGCTACAGTCAAACTTGGGAATGCCGTACGCTTTGTGAACAAGATGTCGCGTTAAATCGGAAAGCCGCACGAAAAAAAAAAGTGCGCATAGTTATGAAATTTTACTATGGGGAAAAAACTTGTATAAGGCGCGATTCTCTTTATTGGTAAAGGAGGACAATTTTTCCGGAAATCCCGCTTGAAAAAAAAGGCTCTTTTGAAGGCGAAATCGGCATGGTCAAGACCCAAAACTCCGTGAGATTGTTGCAAAAATGCATTAAAACCTTACCCCCCTGCTTCCGGTCGCGTAGCCGCGTGTTCATTCGCAATTCTGCTCGGATTTTCATGAGACTTGAGTGATAGATCGGATAATGAACAAGAGGAGAATTCTTAGCCAAAGACAAAAAGGGAGGCTCAAAAAGAGATATATTGGCGGTCGTCAAAGTGAAAATGAAATTTGTAAATAGCTTAAATATTAAACATTACTTAGTTCCTCGCTATTTTATGTAAATACTTCATATCTTCTAGTGAACGTCCCCATAATAGTGGTGTATAGCTCTTGCGCCAGGCATGCAAGTCAATACTATAATATGCAGAGAAAAGTAGTCTATATACCGGAATTTACATCTTTATTGAATAAGGAGTACAAAACGACGATTATAATTAGGTCCGGCTTATCCAAGTTTCACTGTATAACCCTGACTCGCTGGCTTCTTGACCTCCAAAGTCAACCTCAGCATCTCGTCGGTAGCATCCATCTCGTCAGGCACTCTTCAAATTCACTTTCTTTTCGCCAAGATCTTGTTAGCGGTAGGAGATAACCGGTTTGACTTTTTAAAACAATGTCGCCAACCTCAGAAATGAGTGGCTCCGCGGGAGCTGACATTGCTGACATGGCCAAACAGTCTATTGGCATGCGACACAAAAAGGGGCATGTTGCCTTTCGTTCGTAAAGTAACTAAAAGGTTCTTTGCTCCGCACTCTTCCTTTCTTGAAGTAGGCCTCAGTCTTAATGCTTCAAGTAAGCTTCAATCTCATGTTTTATAGTCTCTTCATCGCTTTCAAGGAAATTGTCTTCCTCGCTGTCGTCCAGGTAACAGATTTCAATGGCAGACTGTCCTCTCTTTCTGGGTGTAATTTCCACCAGCTCATTCTTGCTTTCTCTTCTCAACTCTCCGAATGACGCTCATTTAAGTCGTAAACATACAATCCTATCTCCCTGAAGTGATCGCTCGAAAAATCAACCTCTTCGAGAAGCGCAATCTTGGGACCGAAGCGAGTCGCAGGGGCACTTAATCATCATAGTATCAAAGCTCATACTCGTTTCCAGCAGATCGTTCAATGGGCTCTCTCATTCAAGTGTGAACGTTGTGAGACATTGACAGTTATGCACCCCACTTGTCACTTACACAATTCGGTGCATGAACTCATTCAACACAAATTGGCTTCAGGTTTCTCCATTTCAAGCTTCTCATTCAGGGGTGACAGACCGATACGAGCCTTGCTCAACTATACAAATGAGAAGCTCAAGATTGGGGCAAGTCCGCAAGTGCACATTTGGTGCATGCTATGTAGGGTGTATTTTCAGCACATCGGCAATCATATTGCACTCTTTGACACTGTAAATCGCATTTTTATGCCATTTCCTGCATTTCCGATGGAATCATTTATTACTTCCTTTCTTTCATGGACGATTAACAGAACAAAACATTACGCAACTTTAGGCATCAAAAGTAATGCGTAGAGGATAGTACCGTGCGTTTTTACTATAATACACAATAACGACGCAGACGAAATTTACGCTCGCCTTTGCCCCAGGGCTCAGTCGGGCCAGCTGCGTATGAGCATATAAGGAGTTTGAGACCTAAGAATTTGTGATTTGCTTTGCGAAAAAGAAAATGATGGAAACAGAAAAATTTCAAAGCCCAAAATTTTCATCGTGATAACACATATTTTCAAAGCCTTGATGATACCATGTTTGATTCTTCTTCATTACTGCAGCACGCAAACTAACCGCGATGGCGTACTCAACTGAAGCATACCAAATCTTCTTGTTGATGTGCTTCTTAGAAAGTATGGATAATTGAGACAAATTCTGCCTGTAAACTGATCTTGATCAGTGATAACTCAAATATCCAAGAATTATATATAAACACCTTCAGTTCATCGAACGAGAAAGTGTATACCTGAATGAGAGGCCGGAGACTTTGGGGGATATGGGTATTATGATTAAACTTTCAATTGTAAGGCAAATACCTTGTTGCCTCTGAACGCTATCCAACCGCATGAAAGACGAAGAAGGGCTTGAAAAAGGTCTGACTCGGACCATAGATTGTGACCCGCGTCAGAGGAAATCTTCAAATTTGAATCTGTGATCTGTCAATGTTTTTGTTCGGCTTGGCTTTGTGTCAATTTCTTATATATATCTGTCTGATACCTCTCTTGAAAATCGATACCTCTGAAGCACATTAACGTGCTCTAAACAACGAAGAGCCCCGCGAAGAACAACTGAGTAGTAGATTACAAAACAGACGTGTCAAAAATTTCGGAGCTACACAAGGCAATGTATGATTTCACAGTGGAATGAAATAGAATTCGTATAAAAGTATTTCTGATTTTTAGTATTTCTGATTTTTTGCTGAGATGCCATAGCTCGAACTATTCTTGGGTACGATAGTGGAATGGAGGGCACAAGCGCAATTCAAACCTCAACTAGGATCATAACTAAATCATGTGATAACTTCAGCCGGGTGTGTTGAGATTTCAGCTCACCTCAGATTTCTTGACAGTAAACTCAGCAGATTAGATCATTCAACAAATCATTAAGATAGAAAAAGAATATCACGTGTTGATGATCGAATCGAGCGCTCGGTGTTCTCGAAAAAGCGTGGAACCACATTTAAAGAATTACAGCCATCACATAGTTGGTTATTGATATATGTCGAAATGCGATTGACTTGAAACTACTCTTATGAGTGCTTTTTCTATGCCATATCCTTGCCCCATCTCAACAAATCTCTCTTGTACCTGTCAGCCTTCACCAACCCATTTCTCACCGTCGTGAGATTCTTAATGTACTCATGCTGGCGCTGTATGCTCACTTGCAAGTAGCTAATGAGCTCCTGCTGTATCGCGCCAAGCTCGTCGCTCTCGTCTTCGACCTCTTCCCGCTGCCTCGCCTGCTGCCGCTCGAAGATTGCCAAGGACCGCGGAAGGGCAAAGAATGGGTCGGTAACGTCACTCAGAGGGGTTTCTGGTTGCACTGCTGCACGCGTGATTCTCTTGTTCTCAAACTCCTTACTTTCCTCCCTATCGACAGCAGCAGCTTCCCCGCGCTCTTTCGTAGGCTCAGCGTCATTTTTCAAAGCGGCCTCCACTCCTTGATTGGGATTCAGATCCAGATCTGTTTGCTGTGTGCCGTCTAATCCATGATCATATGATGGAAGCTCCATGTTCTCCTCGAGCTGATAAAACCAATCCTCGCCATCCAAAACCTGCAAAAGCTTGTTGTATTGATTGAGCGTGTTCTGCTCCACCTCTATTGTTTCTATTATTTCCGAAGCTAGCGTTGCAAGACTGCCCAGTTTGTATGTTTTGGAAATTGCCGGGTGAGTATGGAGTTCTGACGGATGCGCTAACGGTGCCAATATCTCGCTAAGCCGCAATCTCTTCAACGGGTTCTCTTCATATAGATCCTCGTCACTCGATTCTCTCTCTTCACCGGAACTTTTGTTCGTGTCGCTAGTATTAAGATCTGCATCGGGCAACGGCGACTTTTCCCTGGAGGTTTGGGATCGATAAAAATCTTTCCATCTACGCTTATTGTGATAGTTTGTACGTTCAATCACGTCATTTGTGAGGACTAAATGATGGCTGCCATCGTACTCCACTATCTTAGGCGTGAGGGCTTGTGAGCCTGTGTCTTCGCTGGGTAGCTTCTTTCCACGGTTGCCCCTTGCAAGTGTATTCCCGACGGCCGGTTTTTGGGACCGTACAAGGAGTGCCAGCTTGAAGCGGGCAATTACATCGATTGATTTTTCGTCTAGCATATTTCTTGTGGAAATTTATCTTATATAAACGGGGTTTGGAGGTTTAAATTTTCAAGAAAATAGAGCTATAGTGCTATATAGAAATTAAGTTGAGAGGAGCAAGTAGGGTCTGCCCCGCGGACATTTGCTGCAGGAGCACATTCAACGGAGACATTATGTTTGGGACTACTATTTTGAGTACCGCAGGGGAAAGTCAAACGATAAACAATGAACCAAAAACAAGGACATGTAGCAAAGATGAAATAATGCATCAGATAATGCCATACAAAATGTAAGCAATATTTGAGCAGATAAAAGAATTGGCGATCGATGGGTGCGGCAGATCTCATGCTCGCCTTAACTCCATCTATAATTTGAAATCTTAGTATACCTTGTGGGTTGTAGCAATATCGTCAAGCACTTACCAATGCCGGATCTATGAATTTCTAGTTGACGGCCTTCTCGGATTTGATAACAGGAAGAAACGCGATCCTCGTGCCCAGCTTTTCCAGCACTGGTAGTATTAGCCTGAAAGCGTCGCTTCCGTTTAGGTAATAACGATGCATTCTTTTCGTCCGTAAAAACCCAAACAGCTCATACAAATGTAGAGCTGCGGAATTATCTGCCTCGGTCTCAAGCATGATCTCGTCAACGCGGTCCCACTCAAGCATTTTGCTGATGCTCAATTTCACTAGTTTTTTAGCTAAACCTTGACCACGAAACGCAGGGTCAATCACAAGCATGCCTATGTAGCCTCTAATTCTCACTGAGCGATGGGGTTCCACTTTTGAAATCACGACCCCGATGATTGCCAGGGATCCCTCTTTGCTCACGAGAAAACAATATTGCGGCCATTCGTGAAAAAAGTACCAGTACACATATAAAGAGTATGGTTCTGATAAGTGAATATCGATCAACTTGGCAATGGCCTGGAACTGTGCTTTTGAAGATGGATCGAAGGAATAGAATCGATATCCTTTCTCAGTGAAATTTATGGATGACAGCATCAGCGAGTGCTATATGTGTTTATCTCGGAGAAAACACAAACTATGTGTGTATATATATATATATTAAAGCCTTTGGTTTGTGCTCACGCATACAGTTTGGCCTCGTTATACCCATTGTATAGGGTATCCAGATTGCACATTATCGCACCGGAGTGCGGGCATTTGGCAGGCATGAGGTATGGAAAAAAATGTACGCAGTGCGTA
>JAKTWD010000539.1:0-97323 GCA_030581935.1 Metschnikowia corniflorae | reverse complement strand
ACAATGATGATGATGAGATGGAGGTCGAAGTTGGTGAAGTTGTCGAGATCAGTTGAGTACACGCCGTTGAGTACACGCATTCTTGATGATCGGATAGATTCGCTGTTTTCGAGCAGCTCTATTTGGGCACGAAACAGCTCATTTCTTCACACAGCACTCAATTTGACAAAAACAAAATACGTTCCGCTTAGATCTCTACAAACACAGCATCGAAGTAAGTAAATACATAAATCCATTATTTCAACACCTTTCAAAGTGTAAAGTGGCGAGATTGCCCACAAATGAGAGTATTTTAGCTAATCACTGTCTCATACTAATGAAGATTATGAAACCGTAATATTCATGTTATAGCAATTTTCGGTAGCGTGTTTCCATGTTTTAAATTTGAATTTGTTGCGGTAAGATTATGAACAATTTACAAAAAAATTACGAAAAAACTATGAAGAAATTACGAAAAAATTACGAAAAAATTACGAAAAAATTACGAAAAATTACGCGAAAATTACGATTTACGATTACGATGGTGATTACGATGGCTCCCAAAAACGTAATTCCAAGAATGTTGAAAATTACGCTGGTCTCCAATTTCGTAAATCGTAATTTTGGCGTAATTTTGGCGTAACGCGCAACACTGATCACAACAGAAGTAATTACTGCCGGTAGTAAATGTCAATCCTTAATACTCACTACCAGTGTCGTTAAAGTTAGAGTATTACTGAGAATCACACTTTTTGTTGATGGCCATGTTCGAAATCCGAGTCGACAACGAGTGTTTCACGAGCAGACGCGTTCACGACGCATTTGACATGGTTGAATTCGGTGTCCGTTTGTGGAAAGGTACCACAGATGAAGGGTTAGCATTGCTCATCGACTTAGTGGAGCAGTTCAAAATTAACTTCCCCGATCAAAAGTACACTCCAGATCTTTTCCTTCTGAGAATTATTACCGGTTATCCGAGCGGATCGGACCAGTTGTTGAGACAGTGGTACCATGACGAATACCAAAGCAACTGTCAAGACATGGTCGCGATGGCGAAGCGTTTCCGGATCGAGAAAAGACCCCAGCTTAATCAATTAGGTCAAATCAGGGCTGACCCACAGATCCCGGCCGACGAACGGTTGCGGACACTTTTCAAGAAAACGATTGGAGCTTGCGAGAACGATTTTTATGCATTGCGTCCGCTCCAAGCAGCTGCAGGGATCCACTCAAGCAGCGTTTCGGAGCAGCCTGCAGACGCCACAGAGCAGACTTCTGGCAACAAAGGGCAGACTTCTTGCGACAAGGGAAAACATGGCGAAGATTGCAGATTACCATTCACTCGGCCCTTACAGATCATCATGAACGAGTTGAAGGCGAACCCGAAACTTTGCCTGAATTGCTTGCATGAACACAAAGTAGAAACGTGCCCGAAGTTGAAGGAAGACCCCAGAGACAATTTTGCCGCTTATGTCGACCCGGATTTCTGCGTCAAGACGAAGAAGAGGGAATTCCCGCATCTCCAACGCATGATCAAAGTCGTCAAAACACACATCCTGCGCAATTGACGACCGTCGAGGCTTACTATAGGATCAGATAAACCAAATATATCATCATCTGCCTACGTGAGAACGACCTTCTTAACACTTAATGACACCTCTCACCGCCAACACACAATGACACCTCTCACCGCCAACACACAATGGCACCTCTCACCGCCAACACACTGAAGACGAGCATAGTAAGTCGCCAGACGACGATTTTTTTCTCACCATCAATGGCAAACGTCTCAAAACCGTTCATGAAGTTGAGCAAAGTGATGTCGCCGCTAAATTTTTTGTTGATACAGGTGCTGATGTATCAGTCACCTACAATCAAGACATCATCAGAGATTTGGCTCCATGGATCACCTTTCGCTTGTTGACAGTGGTGGCCACTATCATCAATCGGCAGGTACAGGCTATGTAGAGCTCGGTAATCACCGTATTCGATGCTATCATGTACCCTCGATGGAAGTAAGCGTCATCAGCGTCCACGATTTCAACGACTCGAACGAAAGCACTCTTTTCCACAGCGACGGCTCCACTTACGTGACTGACATGAAACGTGAGGTGTAACAAAAGATTGGCTTCGTCGATCGAGCAATGATCCGTCTGATGGTGGGTTTTGTTGGACTACAGAACAAGAAGGATCGATACACTCCGTACAATATTCACCGTACTTTTGGGCATATCAATGTCGATGTTACCAGAGAGCTATGCTCAGCCAACAGTATCATCTTCACACGGTCCGATGAGACCGAAATTCTGAGCTGCCCCGTATGCTTCCAGACCAAGGGTCGCGCGATGTCTCACAACCAACACCCTACTACATCACCCCCTCGTCCATTGTATCGCCTCCATATCGATACGATTGAGTTAGGTCATAAACACTACGTTGCATTCATCACATGCGGTGAAACATCATACGTCTGGCATGTGACACACACTGACAAGAGTGAATTATTGACGCTCGTCAAACTCGAAATCAAGCGCGTTGCTAATGATTTCCTCAGTTTCCAATGGCCTACATCACTAAAGACAATGGTACTGAGCTTCCAACTACCAAATACTTGAAAGAGGAAATGAATATCATTGCTGACAAGATCCCCGCACACACACCTGAACTCAATGGCAAGGCCGAACGCATGAATGGGGTCATTGTTCAAAAAGCTTCATCATTCCTTACTGAAGCCACAACCAATGAAACTATCCGAGAGTCGCTTGACCTACTCGCGATCCGGCACGCTGTCCTCATTCACAACAACGTGCCCAACCATGTTGGGTCGACACCTCGTTTCGAACTTTACAAGAAAACTTTCAAGATCAATCGTGGCATGCCTATATTCGGAAGTGACGTTCTCATTTTGATACCAAACGCCAAGGATCACAAGGAACGGAAACTTGAGGCTACCGGCGTACCTGGTATCTATGTTGGCACTTATGCTTCCAACAGTGTCGTACATCTCATCTGGACCAATTTCGATCAACCCTATGAGCGCATGAAAATCAAGGAGTGCTGTAACATCAGTTTCAAATATGAATTTTCGTACATGAGACGCTCCGAATCTGCAATGGCGATGGTGTCTCAAAATATTGCAACTGTCCCTGGCTCCACTCCATCGATCCCAGTGCAGTACACCCATATCATCATCAGCGAGCCGCGTAAGAATGCTAGCAAAGCCCGGAAGGAAACCCAAGTCCCGGTATCCTACACGTCGAACCTGGTCCACCGTTACATGCTCCACAATTCACGGACGAACAACGTGATGTCATTTAACGCCAACTCGTGGCCACTGACGCATTGTCCGACCGTATTGAGTAGATTGCTGAGGAACAGCTGGATTTGCGTCATCGTGTTGACCATGTCGCAGAGTGACAAAATAACCTCCACGCGCAAATTGATATTTTGGAGGAAGAGCATCAGAAACAGGTTCCTGGACAGAACGCCCTGCGGGCTGCCCTTGAGGAAATACGCAGCAACATCGGCAAGCTTGAGGCAGATGGCGATACTATGCGGAAATACACTTTCGACTTAGGACCCTCTGTCAGATATGTCCTAGAGACGCCGTCATTCAACGTATCGAAAATGTGGACATAGTGCAGCGTTTTCCTTCCATTTCAAAGGAAGCCTTCCCGAAGGGTTCACTTCTTCAAACAAAATATCGGCGTTGACTCCCACAACCTGGCCCACCGACGCAACAAAATTCACGCCAGAAACGTTCTCGCGCTCGGTCCACAACAGTTCCCACCAGTGTACCACCACGGTCTTGTGGCATCGGTCGGCCACATGTTGCATAGTCACCGTTGTTCCACATACTGACATCTTTCCGCCCTATTCTCGACCAGTTCAATGTACCCCTCGCCCTAATGAGCGCTCACGATAACGATGGCCTTATTGGCATGGTCCGCCTGTTTCTCGGCTTGTGCTAGGTTCTATTTATTTGTGTTGACATCTACAATGATTCCGCGTTTGGCGAGTTTATGGACTGCTTGAAATTAATCCACCAGCGGGTATCGATTAAAACAGAATATCAAAATGGCGTTGCTTCTATATCCTATTGGTGAATATTGTAATTTCAAGGGATGTATGGCCTTATTAATTCTGAGACCAGAAAGATTTATTTCGTGCATTCGTTCCCTTTCAGCTTCCTCTCCACCCTTCAGAAGAGCTTCGAAAGCCCACAATACTTCACCGATACCAAACCTTGCGCGTGTGAGAATTCGGAACCGTTTTCTCGAGACTAAACCAAGCGTGAAGAATAAAAAGGCGCAGGCAACCTCTGGAGCCATTTGCCTGTTTACCGGCACTCTAAGAAAATATCTCGAGAATTTCATTCTCCTCAAATATCGGTGCATTCATTGAATCTACCGAACTCATGCGCCCATCACCAATTCCACAACCCACCTTCTTCGTTAATCAGAACAACCCTCCTTCTCAGCCAAAAACCCCTTTCAACACCATCAAACTCCTCAATTTCCAGGAAACTTCAATCCGTGGTTTCCCTTATAAGGTGCATACTCAGGAGCAGTCCAGCCCTCGAGCACAGACTCGTCATCCAACTTATACACCTCCAAGCCCAAGGGCCGGCAGTTGTCCTGCATTTTGGAGTCGTCTCCCTCCTTCTCACCCCAATCCCAGTTCGATAAGTCGCCTCCAGGACAAGCACTGATGGCCACGATCAAGTCCTGCTCGGCAAACATCTCAAAGTAGTCATTTTCCGATGCAGGAGACGCCTCCATGAAATACTGGTCGTACTCGTTGAGTCCTGTGACCTGGAACACGTTCAACACATCGTGCACATCAAACTCGGTCAACCCAAAAGGCAAAACGGCACGCACAAGATTCAGATGGCAATGGAAATCGTTGTCTTCGCCCAGAATCAATTTGTCTACGTAGGGGTCACAGCGCGTACCGAGAGTGTCGTTGATACGGCCGCCCCATTCCGTATGTCTGCCTCCCAATGTATCAGCGGTAATAGTGACCAATGGCCGCAAAAACGGCAAGATCGACCATAAACGGTCAAACGTCAGCACGTGGGCGGAGTGCAACTGGCGCGTACGCGCCGCCCAGAACCGTTCCCGCGGATTATGTTGGTTCCATATATTCAAATCGCATACCTGGGGACCCTTGGGCGTGGTCAATCTGACAATAGATTTCGCAGGCACTTTCACAGCAAGACCCGATCTGGGTGCACACAAGTGGGCCTCGACCCGAGTTTTGGGGGCCTCGGCTATCTTGGTGTAAAGTTCTTTGTCAGCGTAAATTTTCAGACCTTTCTGGGGGAAGTAAGCTGGGCCCGGCTTGCGCGTGCCGTAGCTGGTCTTTTCTGGGACCTGGCTGCTTTCCGAAGTTGACATTTTAGATTTTGTTTTGTGAAGGTTGTGGAAAGTTTAAAACTAGATGGTGACACTGATCTTCTCGACTTTACAAAGAAGATCTGTGTTTCTTCCCCGGTTTTGGCCGCTTTTATAGAGTCTCTATGCAAGGTTGCGAAACTAGTGAGTCAAATTTCGCGTTGCGGCCGGTAAGCTCTCTATTGGTTTGGGAAGTTCTCGCCGAGACAATATGTTTATTGGATACTGATTGGGTATAGGGATCTAGAGTTGCGTTTCAGATTGGTTGATACCAATAATTGGGGCTACTTTTTCTCAATTTAACTCTCTTTTTTAAATCACGGCCCTTTTTTCCGAAGATTGTTTGCCTTGTTTGAATGTGAAGTGCGGATATGCAATCTCCGCTTTAGTGGACAGAGCGGGAAGTATCTCCGCGTACCATAAACTCTGAAGTTTGAATATGATGGAATGCAAAGGCGTAAATTGAAGCCCCTAACCTCGTTTTAAAAAATTCAAACTGAAGTTATTCTCCCCTAGAGCCCAGCCACTTACCGAGAGAATCTGGCAGTCCTTTCCCTCTCGATGGCTTTCTGAAATTTGAGGTATTAGTCACCGTAATCATTAGCACACAAGGCCGGTTTCTAGCATTCGCTGTGTCATTTTGAAAATTGGAACCTATTGAAGGCTTTGAATCGATTTATTTATTCGAAGATGAGCTCAGTACTCTTCGATAAACATGCAAATCTGGCAGATCATCCTTTATATGCATTGAAGCTTATCGCCAAAAGGGTATGAGAAGTCACTTTCGGGCTAATTTTCAGCCCAAGTGCACATAATCATGCGGCCCCAACAGTAATACTTGCAATTAAAGGATCAAAATAGTGTTCCCCGGGGTCAAAAAAATATTCATCGGCTAAAAAAACATGTCCATCCATGTGTATGAACTTCCGTACAGTTGATGTGATCTTTTCCGAGTATCTTGTCTGATTATTGCTCTTCTGCTTTTCTTGATTGGGAACTATACTTATTACTCGCTATGACATGAAACTCACTGAGATTCCTATATGAACTTTCAATCAATGTATTGACCGTATATTCAGGATTTGGGAGCTATTACTCAATAATAAGACTTTGACACCATGACCATTGATTCTTTGGAAATGGCTTTGAGTGCTCACTTACACGAAATAAATCTTTCACATGAGGCCGATCACTTAGAGATGTCTCAACCCGAACAGCATAAGTCTGGAGAGCTTTTTCAAGTAAAAGTCTTGAGATTCCAGTACAGTGGGAAATAAACCTGAAACTGATCGTTGTTCGCATTCAATGGAATAAAAAAGCGGAGACATCATTTGGACCTGAGATTGAAAACTTGAAAAATCCAGCAGAACAATGGGTCATCAGTTAGAGCCCGTGGGATTTCTGGAAATTTATGACGGAAGCCACATTGTCTTGAAAATCCTTAATCTTTGCAGATCCTGTTGGCAAACAAAGGAGGAGCGTTACAGATTGAAACGCGCAATTACTTGCAAATATAACTTCAGTTTTCAGGAGACTCACAAAGCTGGGCGAGCGATGATGACCCATAAAAAGAAAGATCTGATGCGGGCTATTCCCAAAAGGGGGCCGATTCAGATTACCCTCATTAATTCCTGTCGAAGCTGCCCGGGATCTGCAGCAGACCGTATCAGATCATCCGGGTCAAGTTTCACAGAGGCAACAAAAATAATAGTTATACAAGAGGTCAAATCCGTGTTTGGATTTAGAATTTCTACCTCCTCTTTTTTCTCCACCCTACTCGAGATTCAGTGAACCCATAATGAGATATTTAGTATTAGTGCTCACAACAGTCGTCGCAGTCATATCTGGCTCCGCAGCTATGACCAAGTCAGACTTTGATGCCGCCAGCTCGAGCTCCATAGCACTTTCCGGGTCTGAATCTATTGCACAAATCTCAGATGTCATTAAGCGTGCGGACGACAAGTCGAAGGACCTTGAAAACGTCTTGAGTACGTTAACGAACAATATGATGAGTCACGTCGGAGCCTTGACGTTCAACTTTGAGAGATTCGAGCAACTTTCAGGAGCGTACGCCCTACGTCTCAACGAGGTTGATCTCAAGGTCAAACAGCTCTCTCCATCCCGCCGGAACCTTTTGAAAAAGCTCAAATTCACCCACAGAATAATTCAGGAAATGAATGAGGCTGTTCTGTATAAAAAACTGTTCTCAAGGCGGGAAGGCACAGACTATTGTATTGCAATCCACATCCTTCAGTTGAATTTGAGTCTCTTGGCGTTTCTTGATGAGTCCGGTGAGCCCACATTTCTATTGCCCCTCTGGTTTCGTCGAAGGCGCGGTTACCGTGGTAGCAAAGCGCAATACAGGAGTTTTTTACACTCATTCCAAGGTTATTTTGAAGATTGGCAGCTAAAGTTCGGTAAGAAAGGACCTGTGAGTCCTCAGGTCAAGGCGTTTTATGATCAACAAGTTCAAAAAGCAAGGCGTACCTTGAACTTCTTGGCGTCGGTAGTGAATTGAAGGAAGACTTTAGGCTCGATCTTTCAAATCAAAGCAAAATTCTTGAATTTCACTGGAACCACATGGATTTCAGTCCTCATCTGATATAAAGAATAGTTCAACTGACTAAGTTAAAAGGTATTACAAATATGAATGTAGCGGAGTTCTAGGGGCTGCTTAGGTCCGAGTCTTCGAGCCAAAAGCAATTTCTGTATATTTATATTACCAAGATAGCCACCCTAGATGGTTTCAAGT
The DNA here is from genome assembly GCA_030581935.1 of Metschnikowia corniflorae. Taxonomy (NCBI): domain Eukaryota; kingdom Fungi; phylum Ascomycota; class Pichiomycetes; order Serinales; family Metschnikowiaceae; genus Metschnikowia; species Metschnikowia corniflorae. The sequence goes on along the minus strand of JAKTWD010000539.1, from coordinate 89,199 downwards.
CCGTCTACGTCATAGACAACGCGCCACTTGCAGAACCGGCATCAACAAGCACTTTTTGATCTTACATCTTCAACCAAGCTTGGTTGATTGTGCACACAGGTATGGCTGTAGAATAGAAAACTAATACAAGTTAAACCCAAGAGCCTTCAGGTTCAGATTTGGAAATCTTGAGCGACACAAAAAAGAAGAAAATAAATACATGAGGATGCGTGGTGCCTACCGCTAATTGGGTCAGACTGTGTGGAACTTGGCAATTTATGGGAACCTGACCCGAATGCATAGAATGATTGGGATTTCTGGACATTTCCTTATATTTTTCTCACCAATTCAATGTATGCGCTGGATATTACCTGATCAGTCCCAAGGGTAGCTGCGCTAACTCTACTGTTGAGACCTGCTCGTACACAGAGTGTGCGCCTGGTTAGTGTGTGGAATTACACGACTCAAGATGTTCCCGAGAACGAGGATTATAACTAGCGCCGCATGATCCTCGAACAATTGCAAATGTATCACCCTGAATTGGCCGCAAGTGGGGCCCCTCCAATGTTCCGGGTTTCTCCCGATCAAGATGTTCTAGCTGAGACGTTGGACGCAAAATAAAGCTGTGTGCACTCCTGAACCCACATTCCACACGAAAAGCCGAAGCAACCGTCCAGCACGCGATATAAAAATTGTGGTAGACGTGGTTTTTGATCGAATGAACAGTATACTAATCTAGCATCTGATTCAATTTTTGATCTGGCTTTGCTTCGAGTCGACCCTGCTTCCAATTGACATCCTTGCCCGCGAAGCCGCTACAAAAGTATTCGCGTAACACGTGCACGCGATCGGCCAAACGGTTATTTTCTGCCGAGCTGAATTGCGAGCGTGAAAGTTCCGGGCCTCGGGCAGAGCTCACAATCAGTTTGCTGGGAGTGAAAAATGCTGAGTACCGCATAGCGACAGAATCGCATTGAAATTAATTTGGCTTCTGGGTATAGAAGGCAAAGTGAATCTCTCTAGTTTGTGTTATGCGGTACTCTATTATCACGAAAAGGACCAAGCCGTGCTTTATTTTCCATTCGCACATTCTTCTCTTGTATGCTTGCGCAGAGTGGCACCACATTTTCTACTCACTCTCTCCTTTTTGTATCAGTCCCAAGCTTTTTTTTGTTCAGATGTCTTCATCTAAGATTTGCGCCTCTTTGTTCCCGATTCTCGGTGTTTCATTGTTGGCACCCCTCAATTGGTGGTATCCGTGGAAAAGTCGGATCCGCTAATGCAGGCGCGCGGCGCGGTGAAAGTGTGGGGCAGTTTCTGGGGCCGCTTGTCATGACCTCAAACTTATAAATAATCAGAATTCCCGGTAAGCCTCGTGTGATCTTCAAAATTTATTTGAACAGCAGAAGCAGTCTCTAACTTCATATCCAAACAACAATGCTCAGATCAAACCTCCAGCGTGTTGTGCTCAGGCCAAGTGTAGCTCATAGAAGCTTCAGTCTTAGCAGCCGGGTCTCAGCCGATTACGGCTTCATTGGTTTGGGCCAGATGGGCCAATATATGGCGAAGCATATTTATAACGCTTTGGAGCCTCTGGATAAGCTCTATGTGCACGATGTTGTGCCCGAAGCCACTGCTGCATTTGTGGAGAGCGTCACTAAGGAGAATCCAGCCAATGCCAAATTAATTAAGGCTCTCTCGAGCACTTCTGATTTCGTCACCAAGGTTGACAAGCAGTTGGACTTCATTGTCACGATGGTTCCCGAGGGAAAACACGTAAAGGGTGTTGTCGAGGAGTTTGTTGAAGCTCAAAAGAAAAACTTGTCTTCCTCTGGCACCACTACCATCTTGGACTCTTCGACTATCGACATTCAAACGTCTACTGAAGTCCATGAATACCTTTCCAAAGAGCTTCCGGGCTTTGACTTCATCGACACCCCTGTTTCTGGAGGTGTTGCCGGTGCGAGAAAGGCCTCGTTATCCTTTATGCTCTCGAGAAAAACCCACGAAGATGTGTCTCCACCATTAACAAAGCTCCTCAAAATAATGGGTAAAAATATTTTCCCATGTGGTGAGACACACGGATCCGGACTCGCGGCCAAATTGTCTAACAACTATCTCTTGGCCGTGACAAACTTGGCTGTTGCAGACTCTTTTCAATTGGCAAAAGCTTTCAACTTGAACTTGCAGCAGTATGCCAAACTCGTTGCCGTTTCAACGGGTAAATCGTGGGCCTCTGTGGACAACTGTCCTATTCCAGATGTATACCCAAAGGAGTCTAACTTGCCTGCTGACGTCGGGTACAAGGGTGGTTTCATCACGAAGTTGACAAAGAAGGACTTGGTTTTGGCCACTGGGTGTGCCGAATCTGCCAATCGTTCGTTGTACTTGGGCGAGGTCTCGAAGAAGTGGTACCTCAAGGCTTGTGAGCGTGAAGATTTGGCCAACCGTGACTTGGGAGTATTGTATGAGTGGCTTGGTGAGCTCGAGGAGAAGGACGGCAAAATTGTAGACACGAAGACCTCGGAAAAGTTCACTATTTAGATATCGTCAATGAAATCACCGAGTCATGGTTCATCTTTCAGCGCAAACCCATTACGCGTAGTTCAACTCAACATCATGTGTTGGGCTTTCTTAGGCTCCAAGAAAGACATGGTCTTTGGCGATTGTCCAATTTCATTGAGCGTAGTCTTACTTTCATCGGTGTCGTCGCCCAGCTGACTGTCGTGTCTGCTCACGTTGGGGACCACTCCAAAACTCTTCTGACGAGGCTTTTCGAATGCCATAATTAGCTGCTCGTCTTCTTCAGTTCTTTCCTCATTGTAGTGCTTGCTCAATCTCGGATTATGGAAAGATGTCAACACATTTGGCACTCTCAAGTCATCAAATCTGGTCGATGTCACAAGATCACTCATAGAGCTCATGGGGTCGAACGGCCTCACAGAGTCCACCAGAGTCCTTGAATCATTCATGCTAGAGAGAGACAACAACGGCAAAGTCTGATCAATATCATCCTCGGGAGGGTCACCCCTGTAGTTGGTCAGGGAAATGGACGAATTTCTGGAAAATGAGCTCGGCACATGCGGCAATGTATGTGCGCCTATATCGGTGATGTCAGTACTTGTACCACCTTCATTTAAGACCACTTCCGGGACAGACTTCGGGAGGCTTTCGGTTGATGCCTTCGAGGTGCGATTCTCGTCATGAGAATGCCCGCTGTCTTGCGAGGTCCTACCGCCCTTGCTCTTTAGCGATGACGAGCCATGACTTCTGATCGAGCTTTTTTCCGAAGAACTTCTTCCACGATTTTCAAACAGCCTATTAAGTTTATCCTTGATTCCTCCCGAGCTAGGGGAGTGGTCGCGCATATCCCTTGCCGTGTTGTCTAGTCTGAGCGGAGAGAGATTCATGAGCGAGCTCTCTCGCTCGTAAGCAGGTGGGAGTGTATCTTCAGTGACTCCCATAATATTGAACAGGGGTGGCTCTAAAGACGGTTCTGGTGCATTTCTAACAGGGCTCATGGCAGGTGACGCAACGGGGCTGAATGCCGTGGCCTGTGGCGAGCCAATTGCACTAAGTACATTGTCATTGTCAGGTTGGTAAAGATTTGCTTCAAGGTGCATATCGTGGTCGCGCTGCATGGGAGCGGCATTGTCTACCGAGCTGGCAATGTGCTGGAATTGTATTGGGGTTGTTGGACGAGGTACGATTGGCAGTATATCTCGTCTGGGAGATGCACTACCAAACACCGATAAAAGCAGCTGACTCGTTTGCTGGTGTGTGGATGCATCGACGGCAATGACCTCCGGAGACATCGGCGGAAGATTCGTATATTCCGGCAAGAACTCGGGCTCGGACTGGTATACAGGCAAGAGCGTATTGTGGTGTGCGGCCAACGGGGAGAAGAGGTGAATCGGCGAGTCTATCAGAATCTCAAAATGTTTGCGCTTTTCGGGGTTCTCCGGATCCCGTTTCAGAATTCGCAACGATATCTTGATCCAGTGATTGCATTGGATGTTGTCGACCGCAGTGTCAGGGTGAATCAGGTAATCGTACTTCTTGTTGACCGTCAGAGGCACAAACATCTGAAACTCTAGCTCACGGGGCAAAATCTCCGAATCCGGGTCTGCAGCTTCGGACCGCCCGCCATCTTCCGCAAGAAGAGAGTGATTTTTCTTGGCCTTGTGCTCAAGCAAAAGGTACTTTCGAGAAGGCTCGGAGCGGTGCACGCTCTTGTTCGCACAGTAGTAGTTACAGTCCTCAGTGATAAAAACACGGATTCTATGCAAGGCCACCTTTCCAAAGAGGGGAACAAACCGCAACAGGAGCGGAAGATAGGTGTCGAGCACCACAGACTTGCTCGCAACGATTATCTCGTAACGCAACTGGTCCTCCCAGTCCCGCTCAATTATAATGGGCTCGTTCTCCTCAACAGAGTTGTCCGAGAGAATTCGCACGACCTCGATCGGAACACGGGCACTAAGATGCAGCTTGAAAGTGGTCAGCCGCGTCACGTGCGCCTCGAGATAGTACTTGACTGTGCCGAAGTTCGCCAGCACGGTTTCCGGAGACAGCGCCTGGAGCGGATGCTCAAAATTGTACACGTAGTCACCCGGTGGGAAGTGTCCTGGTTTAGAATCGGAAGCCGTGCTTGGTTGCTGTTGCAGCAGCAGTGATAGAACCGATGTCAAATCGGGAAACGAGTTCACCGGCGATAGCGTGGCCGAGGTGGCCCGTTTCATGAAGGAAGCTGCAAACAGACCACCGCCGTTATTTCCGCTATTGTTTCCCGCCGTATCCGGCAGCAATTTGCCGCTTACATGGGGTGCATGGTGCGGGTCTAGACTCAAGTGGGACACGTCTTCGTGGGCCCCTAATCCACCCGCCGCCACGCAGATATCGGCACCAAAGTCGGGTGTATGAGACTCGGTGTTATAAAACGGCCACAGATGATTGACTAACGCGTTGGTCTCGGCGTACAAGTTGCGTTTGGGTGGGATTCCCTCGGGCCACTCTGTTTTCTGTATGCCCTTGAAGTCCAACGTTATCCCCTTGATTTTATTCGGTTTGAGCACACGCAAAACAAGCGAGCCGCGAAGGAGTGTGGGCGGGCGTGTTTCAAACTCTGCAGGCTTGAACCCTTGCACAAATAAGTGTTTTTCGGCGGGCACTATGTACACCTGTAGAGTGGAGGTCAGGATCAGGGGTTGCAGCGGCAATTGTGGCATCAAGGCAGAATTTTCGTCATGATTCCCGGACGATAATGTAAGCGAAGCTGCTGGAAATAGCGGCGATCTTGCTGAGTCCATTTTCTATTAAATTTGGCTATGTGACTCTTCTACGTATACGTCGTTTTCAGTGCCAAATTCACTAGCCGCCGGCTAAAAAGGGGTCAGTTAGCGGGTGTTTTTGATGAGAACTTTTGATTTAAAAAGACCAAGAAGTTTCGAAATTGATCTCCTCTTTGTGCTTGTGAACGTGAATGAAGATTGTATAAGCTTTCATTCGATTTTCTCAATGAGAGAGAAGAAAATGGGATAGAGACGCCGCGGGCCTGTGCAACGATCTAAAAAATTAGTGCGCTTTGCAAGTGGAGTTAATGAGGCCGATAGGTTAAGACTCTTTTCGAAAGACTCAATTTAGGCGCACATGAGAAAGGGGAAACTAAAATCTATTGAGAGAGTGGCAGCGGGAATTTTTGAGCAATCTTTGCTCATTTTCGGGCAGATCCGGAAATTGCTGGGCAACCTTTGCTTGAAAGTTTACGGGGTCACGTGGCCGGATCTTAGCGGCCTGCTCGCATTTCTTGGCCAATCTCACGCAATCTGCTTCAATCTCCTATTGTTCGTCGGAGTGGCCCCGCGCCGATCTTATCAGTCACGTGCACGGAGGAATTGCGCAATTCTGCGGATGTTTGGTATGCAGGTCCGGTCCCACTAGATAACGGTGCTAATTGCGCGTTGCCACGGAATTCCAGTTTACACGTCGGAAGAATTTGAGGGAGGAAGGCTGTGTTGAGGGGGAAAGTTTCGTGGACGAAAAAATTGTTAAGGACGCGTTTGAAGCGGTCTTTCAGTGCCGATCGTTTTTGAGTTTTTGCTTCGATTTTACCCGATTCTCTGTTGTATTTGCTGAAGAGATCTGTGACTCTCACTTGACCCTCTGACAGGAGGTATGAAAAATTGCTTGACAATGCGAGGGGCCCACACACAGCAAACAAATTTACCACGCTTCTAATGCAGATATCTTCCCCGCTAACCAGGCATGTGGGATGGAGTGGGGCGTGCACGTGACATGGCAGTTGAGGAGCCTCGCTCGCAGTTAATTTGTGAGACTTCCCGAGACTTTCTTTATCTTCCGTTAGCGAACAGTAGGTTCACTTAGTGTAATTTCGATGAGTCAAAACTCCACTAACTCCTGCGGGTCCTTCTAATGCGCCCTCTCGAAGTGGAATGCTTGAGCGTGTCGTGCTATGCACTGCAAAGCCGGAGCTTCTCATTGCTCAGCTTTTTAGTCCGACTGTTGGCGGAAAAGCATCTTTTGTCCCATCCTTCCAACTCTTTTAGAAGAATATCATGTCCAGACTTATCGCAGGTTTTAACCTATAGTTGTATAGTTTTTGGTCACTTTTAAGTGACTTCCTGTATTTTTTATTTTTTATTTTTTAAAAGAAACAGATATGTATTGAAGGGTGCCGCTTACCTTAGCCTTGGGCGAAAACTATATATTCCATAGAAACCTTAACACACTTTATTTCCAGATGTGTACCGCACATCCAGTTTTTGGTATCTTCCAGGTTTCGAACCCGGGACATGAGGCGTGTTAATATGCTGTGCTCCTTTCAAAAAAAAAAATAACACTACATAGGAATACCATTTCCAAGATGTATCATATATTTTTCTATAAAAGTATAGATTTTGTAGCTTCAGGTGGAAGCTCCCTGTAATACAATTGATTCTTTAAAAAAAAGAAAAAAAATGAAAGATCATGAATGGGGCGCTGTCTCGATCATGAGTAGAAAAGATTCAAAGTATAATTTATGGTTGGAAATAGTTTGCCGAGCGATTTGCCAGACACGCCAAGAGGCCTCTATCCTCTTCTGTTTAATTTGAAAAAGAAGAAGGTGTGGTTCGCTGCTTTTAGTGGCCTCCAAAATTGATTAACCATGGGTTGAAGGTAAGTCATGTGTAGCTGTGCTCCTTCATCACTCGGCATACTTGTCAGGTAACTCCTCTTGTAAAGGTCAGGCGACATTCCCCCTTACAATTCAGTACTTGAAGTTGATAATGTCCACCAATGTATTGAGGCAGGCATCATGAACCTTAGACAAGCGTTTCTTTTCGCTTTGGTGTACGTGGTTAGGTCATCACAAAGTGGTGTTATTTGTAACATTTTTCGGTCCACATTTGAACAAATGGCAAAAGACTGGCGTTGTGTAGTTTGACGTACTCGGTACCTGGTGGATATTTATAAATACTGCTCTTAGAATGAAGAGTGATTGATTAATTTTCAAATAAGTATAGCTTTCTAATGCTACTGACATTCAAAATGGCTGAAGATTGTAAAACTAAGCACTATATAATTTGATGTGACAAAGAAAGGAGTGTTGCCTGATGTCTTCTTTGTGAACTTTGCGAAGTGACGATGCTATAAGTTAACAAAGGAAGATTACATCTACAACTTTCTTCGAAGGACTCGCTATGAGCATACCTATACATCCTACTAGAGTTAGCAGACATACAGTAGTACAAAGATATAGTATTGCTACAGGTCAAGGGTCCTGACTTTTTTTCTTTTTCTTTTTCTTTTTTTTTAAAGAAAATTTAGTCTCTTACTAAACACGTTGTTTAACACATGCCCAGAAAGACCCGATCTGTTTCGCACCTTTAAACCTGTTGTCTGTTCGATGTCAAAATCTAATTTTATATTTAGATCTACAAAAATCGAAAACACTGTATTTGAATTTGTAATAGATATTGAAAAGATCGTTTTTACACAATCACAGATATAGACTAGATTGATTGACTGATAATCGTGCTTGAATCAGTAGGATATCAAGCTTTGTTACGACTATCGACTCATGTATCACGTGATAGGAAAGAAGATCAATGAGCATCAACCATCCAGAGAATTGCATCTTCCCAGTGCCCACTTCATTTGCTTACATACATCAAAGTTTTTCTCCAATACCATTCTGAGTGACTATGCTTCGACGGAGTCTTTCACCTTGTTTTCAAGCCTCATCTCACTGCGTACGTAGACTCGCAACCACCTCTCTCGAAATCCTGAAAGCACATCCTGAACTATTCAATGGTATTCTAACCAATTACGGGTGGGTGCTCGTTCGAAAGACACACGTTGCAAAACGATGGACACAAAACGAGCTCAACAAGGAGCTTGACGAAAAAATTGGTGATACGAAGGATGCTCATGACCTACGATCTGTGCAGAAATTGGTCGACGCGTGGATGGTGAATGCTGATCTTAAGGCTATGCCCGTTTCCAAAAAAAAGTCCTTAGCAAGCGTGTACCTGGAGAACAGCATGAAGCTCTTTCTACAGCAGGCTCGTTATGTGGAGAAGGCCGGTAATCCTACCAGCAAAGAAGAAGCCGAAATCCAGGAGAAGGTTTACAAGCTGATTAGCGGCGACGCCGTCACATTTACCAACGCTTGGAACTATTTCGTCACCATCAATTACGCGGACTATAGCCATCTCCCACACAAGGAGGCGCGACTGGAATTGGGTATTGCCTGGCGGGGATTGAGCATAGACGAGAAGGAGCGTTACCGTCACGACTATGCCAAACTTTTGAAGCTGGGAAAAGACATTATGGCGGGGAAAATCGTTGACAGGGAGGTCAAGTTGAAAAGAGCCAAGAGGTTGTGGGAAGCCAAGGAACGCAAACGGCTTCGTGATTTAGGCGTGAAGCCAGCCAAATAAAACAAGAACGATTCCTCTATGCCAATCTGATGCTTGGAATCAAAAAACTATTGCGGGTGCGTCCTCATCATCCTCATTATAGCCCGAGAGATCGTAGACCTCGAAGTTATTTGCGTCTAGCGTGGATTCCTTGCTAGGACTCAATCCAAGCTTTCGCCGGCTGAATCGGAGAATTTGATTCCACGATGCTTGACCCCTGAAATTTTCGTCAAAGTTGCTCAAAATCTCTTCCAATACCCCTTTTTCGACTATCTGAACACCCAGTGATTCGAAAATGTAATCTGCAGGTATCGTCTCTAACTGGACCTTGAGTATAGCGAGGACTGCGGAAGAGAAGTTCTCGTTGCATTGAAGATACCTCTTGCTCCTCAGGATGAGCGCCAAAAGACTCATCCATTGTGTATATGAGCATAGATTACATAGCACGATGAAGTGAATAAACACAATCTGCAATTCGGCGAGTAAAAGATCAGGGTCATGACCGAACAACTCGGACAAATACCACGACCTGTCGAGCAAATCTCGCGTGAGCTGCTCCCCAGCCACTCCATCTCTCTTTTTCAAGTGCTGGATTATCGTGTACTTCAATTCATCTCCCGACTGATCCGTGACAGATATATCCAGTTTTCTGCTTTTCAAAGTCTCCAAGAGCACCATGTTCTCCTCTGCCAGGGGCGTGGCTGTAGTGATGGCTTGGGCCAGTCTCGGTAGATACTCTTCGAGTGCTTCCGAATCGATGAAGTTTGTGAGAAGTTTCCATTTTGAAGTATCTTCCGGGTAAGTCACCATGTACTGATAGAGAGCGCCGATATCCATTTCCGAGGAACCTTTCTTCTCAATTGTGGCATTCTCCTCATCCCAAAAAACAGAAACTATCTCGTTTTCTGTGCACTGAAACCACCACGCGCACCTCATGGAAGCGCCATCTTCAACGGAAGCTGAGTAGTGTAGAAGATGATGGCCTGCAGGTATGAGTTTGATCCCTTTTAGGAAATGCAGTACGGTGAAAAATTGTGTGTCGATTCCAATCACTGCATTAGGTCCGAGAGACTCGACATTCTCCACAATGAGAGTTGCTAAGGGTGGAGCAGAGCTCATGGAAAGTCTTAGTTGGACGCATTTGGAAGATGCCAGATGAATATGCGGAGAAATCTAGCGCGCGTTTTTACCAGGAAACAACCATGACATCATGAAGGTCTGTGCATTTTTTGGTAAAAGGGACATTTTTATTTTCTCGCCTTTTCGTCCCAAGCCTCTTTCGTATTTTTCCATGCCTTCGATGATTGTGCCATCGCTTTCACCCACTATTTCACACTCTTTGTGGAAATCTGCTGGTAGTCTCGGCATCTACACCCTCTTCGTCCGAGTCTGCGATCTCGAAATCCATAGCCAGCTCCAAAGGCATCTGGTCTTGTAGTTCTGTGAAACCCAGATGTATCAAGCGAGAAAGCTTAAACCTATCGATGAAACCTGCAGCTCGGCCAGATGCATCATTAATAACGAGCGTGTTGAGATGAAGTCTCTCAAATAACTCGATCACCTGCTTCAACGATGCAGATTCCTTAACAATTATCGTAGGATGGTCGATCTTGATTGGAACAAAGCGCACATCAGAAAAACTTTCGGAGATGCGCGCCTCAAACTCTTGTTGCTCGGACACAAGGAACAGGGGCACCCTTGTGTGGAAACACAACAGGATCGCCGTGGGCTGTACATTACCAATCAGTGCAAGCACCAGCCGGTATATCGATTTTTTTGTCAAGTAGCCGAGACTCACAGGATTTGCTTCACTTGCAATTAGCGGGTATCCTTCATGGTTGTCGTCGGCCAAAAAAGCGTAGAGTCCGCTCAAGGTGTAGGGTTGTTTCGGAAATAGCACGAGGTGTCTAGTGCGGCTTAGTGGCACCATAGTCTTTTCGATTGCGACATCAGGAAGTCGGGCTCGGAACCTGGCGGATATGCTGCCAAAAAGGCACAACCCGTCACCTTTACGCAGATTCACGTGTGCCGCGTCCATGGAAGCATCCGTATTGAACTCATGGCTGAGCCACGCGTCGTAAATGTTCTCCTCACACAAAAAATCGTTACAGAATTTGGCCGCCATTACCGCAACCATGATCGGAAGAACGTAGGTAACAGCACCCGTGAGCTCGAATATGATCACTACCACTGAAAGAGTGAGTTTGGTGATTCCCGTAACAAATGACGCAGCCCCGACTACTGCGTACGAAGACGGCAGCACTATACACGATTTGGCAGTGCACGTGGTCCCCGTAGATGCCCCAATTTTCTGCTGGACTACCTGGGAAAGGATTCCGATAAGCCGGCCAAGGGTGCCTCCTAGTACGAACGAGGGCATCAACACTCCCCCCGGAAGTGCAAGTCCGTAGCTGTACGAGGAGAGAACAAAGCCTTGGATGAAGATGTATGCAAGCTGGAACATTGTAGAGACGGACGAGGACCCGCACATGAAGTTGGAGGAATTTGTGGATTTCACGTCTGTTGCAGTGGGTGATTCTACCGGGCAATCGGTAAACAATAACTTGAGAAACGCACTCAAAGGGAGTTTGGTCATCAGAAGCGGGAAGGTGAGAAGCACAGTTGCGAGTGCCACGAGCAAGAGCTCGATGTATGGTGCTTTGACCTCAGAGACACGGAACACGTTCGCCAAATTCCGCCAAAGCGCGTTTTTCCACCTTTTCTCGGAAAACCGCAAGTAAGTCTGCGTATAGAAATGACCATAGACTCCGCCCACAGCCCCGAGGAAGATGAACGGGATGGTCTCGAGGAAAAGCCAGCTGAAGTTGCCAAACAGGACCTGGAACAAAGCTTCATCAATAAAGTATTTTCCATCCGTAAACACCTTAAAGCCATACAACGCCACCAACGCAATTGTGGCGGAAACAAACGAGTTCCACATGAGTTTTGTGGGAGTAAAGTACAGCGGAAGAAGCTCTACCACAAATAGAACCCCTCCTATGGGAGAGTTGAAGGCAACTGCTATTCCAGCGGCCACAGCGGCGCTGAGCAACTCACGCCGAAGACCCTCTAGTCTGTTTCTGCCATAAATACGCTCGAAGCACACCGTTAAGATGCAACACGCAATATGCACCAAGGGACCCTCCTTTCCTAGCCAAACTCCAGAGCCCACCACCAATACAAGACCGAGAACTTTATAGAGAAGCAGCAGTGCTCCCAAATAGGTGTCCATGTGGTAATTGAAACCTGCAATTATAAGCTTGATTTCGGGGATCCCGCTCTGTTTCACCAACGGCGCTCGGGTGAATGTGACGTAACCCGCTAGGAGCACCAACCCACAAACAAAAACCACGTATATCGGGAAATTTACAAACACCAGTGCCCACGTGGCATCACTACGGAAAAATACTTCCAGCCAGTTGCGCCAATCGTTCGCAGGACACGTCAGATACGGACTTAGAAGCGACCATCGATCTAGCTTGGACACGCACAAGCCTTTTTTCAAGTCGTGGAGCCACACCGCCATCAAATCAATGAATATGGACGTGTAGCCCACCGCAAGCGATGTTGCAATTAGCACTGTCCATTTTTTGGAAATAGATCTCGCGCCCAACCCGAGACTCGACTCCTTCATCCAGTCTAGAAACGTGTAGTTGTCATATTCCTCGTTCTGGGGCCACTCCTCCCGGCCTGTACTGGCATAGTCGACACCTTCTGTATATCTTATTATGGGCATGAACGTGTTCTAATTGATTTATCAGTCCACGGATGCAAGGAGCAGAGCACAGGGGCAGTAATCGCTGTTATGCTGAAAAAGATGCAATTTGCAATCAAGATTATGCCCCATGGGGCTTTGTTTAGCGAGCACGGCTTGTGTGCAGGCCAACTCCAACCTGTGGAGAGGATGTGTCCGGAATTGACACAAACTGTGAAACACTTTGGAGGAATGTTTTGAGTAAATTTTAAGGCTAATGGGGAGGGTAACTTTTGGGTATCGAAAGATCAGAGTCTTTGGATCCTTTTGGGGTGGGCGCTCACGAGAACAACGCACTGGGGCCATTTCGCACCCAATTCCATTAACGACTGCTCTATGGAACCACACTGGCTTTATGGGGAGAAAAAGTTCCCTGCTGTACCGCATAGTCGTGAGTCTACGAGCAACACTAACGCCCCTTGCCGCCTAAGCAGGTGAACTTGCATATCAATTTCCTCGTGACAGAACTAGGGATGGGAAGGAGGAGAGAGGGCGAGACCTGTCGGGCTCTCCAGCTACCCACTGCCTTTTTTAAGATCTGTTGTGGGTTTATCTATAGTGTGTAAATTTTCGTAGCTTCAGGAGGGAGGCTTCTCTGAAAATAAATGATTCAAACCGAAAACTAGATCGGTAATTGCGATTGACAACCAGTCTCAAATTTTATAAAATTGCGCCCCCATTAAACACTCAGAGCACAATTGTAAGTGTGCACAGACCGGTAAGTGCTTGAGCCAGCTAAGATTGCACCATGAACTTCGGCCAGAAATCAAACACTTCTTCATGTGTATTTCGATCCACCTGGTTTTCATACTTACGTTGACACGAATCAAAGATAATAGTTGGAAACATCTCTCAGCTATTACGAAGCTGAATTGCAAAGCATATATGAAATTTAACGCGGTGCGAACCTAGTACGTTCGGCCGTTAACTCTTACAGTATTTCGCTCAAAATGGCTTCGCAAGCTACTTGGAAAATCAAAATTAATAAGATATTCTTTGCTCAACCACACAAGTGATCAATTAAACACGTACTCACCGAACAATTGTGCCGATATACCAACTACTGTCTACCTCTGAAAATAAAGCGTCACAATGAAATGCGATACAATCAAACTAAATCGAGAAACTTCTGCCGTCGCACTCGGTTTGCGGCAACACCAATCCTGCCATGCAAAGCAGTGTTGCGCGCTGGCGTAATTTTGCGTAAATCGTAATGAAAATTCCTGTTTTACGCTACAAAAATTACGATTACGATTTGCGATTACGACGACTCCCATTTTCGTAAATCGTAATTTTTTCGTAATACGATTTACTTAAATTGTTTTACGATTTTTTTACGATTTTTTTACGATTATATTACGATTGGCGCGGTGTTTTAAGGTCTTTCTCCAGTGAGGCGCTCATTAACCAGTGCTGCACATCTTGTTCAGATATTGGGTTAAAGCCCTGAGCAGAAGCACCTAACATGCACGTGTTCACGGCCGTCAATATTGTGATAGTCGAATGCTCCACGCTTGTTGATTGGAAAAAAAAAAGAAATGAGAAGAACTCGTCTCACTCACGCCGCCTTCTCTTAAGCCCACTTTTACCATTCTGCGTGCTCAATTACGATGACGGACATCTCTTCGGATGAGTCTTGTTCACAGGCTGAATTCAACTCCAATGAATCGAAAAAGCTGAGTTCGCCTGCTTTCAGATTTTGGTGACAGGGCTATCCTCTATGTCGCCATCGCTCTTGATCCAAAGTACAATCTCAAATATTCTGAGACCAGAGAATCGTTCCCGCGTGTCTTGGTAAGTTGCATCAGGAAAAATTTGGAAGATCTGTTCAAACTTCACAAAAAGCACTATGGAGCACAGAGATTCCAAAATGAGGTAAATGTCGAAGACGGCTCACAAAGTGACAGCCGGCCAGGCAGAGTAAACTTCCCTTATCTTAGTGACCATGAAGGGTCTGAGGACCAAGAAAAAGAATTAGCGGCCTACCTTTATGAAAAAGCTGAAAACTCCGATATCGTCGATTGTTATCGCAGCAGGAAAAGACAATTTTCTATACTTTAACAGCTTACAAAGGACATTTTGGCTATTCCAACTATGTTGGCGTCGGCAGAATCCTTTTTTTAAAATGCGGCGAAATGATCACAAAGAAGAGAAAAAAGTTTTTACCAGCCACAATCAAAATGATGGCAGTGGTCAACGACAAAGTGAGGAAAAGAAGACCAGATGACTTTGAACTGGGTGTGGAATCTGATGATGAGAACACTGAAGATGACGTGGAGATTTGCGACCAGGTCGCGAGAGAGATCAAGGACAATGATGATGAGATGGAAGTCGACGTTGGTGAAGTTGTCGAGATCAATTGAGTACATGCATTCTTGATGATCGGATAGATTCGCTATTTTCAAGCAGCTCTATTTGGGCACGAAACAGCTCATTTCTTCACACATCACTCAACTTGACAAAAAAAAATACGTTCCGCTTAGATCTCTACGAACACAGTATCGACGTAAGTACATAAATCGATAATACCAACACCTTTCAAAGTGTTAAATGGAGAGATTGCCCACAAATGAGAGTAATTTAGCTTATCACTGTCTCTTACTAATGAAGATTATGGTACCGTAATATTCATGTTATGGCAATTTTCGGTAGCGTGTTTCCATGTTTCAAATTTGAATTTGTTAGGGTAAGATTATAAACAATTTGCGAAAAAATTACGCTAAAATTACGATTTACGATTACGATGGTGATTACGATGGCTCTCAAAAACGTAATTTAAAGAATGGTGGTAATTACGCGGGTCTCCAATTTCGTAAATCGTAATTTTGGCGTAATTCTGGCTTAATGCGCAACACTGATGCGGATCCACTATGCCGGATACAGTTAAACTTAGGTAAGCCGGACCTAATTACAATCGTCGTTTTGTACTCATTATCCAATAAAGAAGTAAGTTCTGGTATATAGATCAGTTTTACTGCATATTTTAGTCTTGTCCTGCATGCATGGCCGCGAGAGCTATACACCACTGTTATGGGGTGTTCACTGAAATATTGGGATAGCGAGGAACTTAGTGATGTTTGTTATTTTAGCAGTTCACAAATTACATTTTCGCTTCAATGAGCGCCTATTTTTCTCTTTTTGAGCCCCTTTTTTGTCTTTGGCTAATGATTCTCCTCTTATCCATCATCCGAACTATCATTCATAAAATCCGAGCAGAATTGCGGGTCAACACGCGGCTACGCCTCCTGAGGCAGGGGGAATGGTTTTAAGGCATTTTTGCAACACTCTCACGAAGTTTTGGGTCTTGACCATGCCAATTTCGCCTCCAAAGGAGTCTTTTATTAAGCGGGATTTATGAAAAAATTGTCCATCTTCACCAATAAAGAGAATCGCGCCTTATCCAAGTTTTTTTCCCATAGTAAAATTCCTCGACTATGCGCACTTTTTTTTTTTTCGTGCGGCTTTCCGATTTAACGCGAGATCTTGTTTACAAAGCGGCTTTTCCAAGTTTCACTGTATAAAGTCTGTTCTCGTATCATAATCTTCAAAGGACACTGAGGTTGAACTCGAATTTTACTGCAGCAGCCGTGGTCGCATTGCAACAATTGTAGTTATTCGACGCACTACCAGAACACTTGATAAGAGAGTCAGGCTTGACTCCTCTAAGAAAAGATCCAGAAAAGATCCTGAGAAGATCCTTTATATTAAAGTGCAGGAAAAATCTGCATACTTGGTGGCGCCGCTAGTCTAACATAGACAAGAATCTCACACAGTGTTTGGTCATACAGAGCAGGATTGAGAAAGCTTGTCTATGCAGTTTATTTCGTACGGCGCCGAATACGCACGAGGGTTGTAATTTGTTGAGCTGAAACCGTCCTGAGACACGGAAACACAATCAGATCAACATTGTTGCCCTGTTGGAGGTGGGAGATTCTCCTGAAATCAAAACTTGTGTACCCGGAGTGCACTACTGTTTTATTTGGTATCCTTGGACCGCCTGAGGAACACCTCCAGTGTCTTCATCTGTAGCCTGAGAGCCAAGAGACCCTAGCTGAATATGCAAGCAAGTTCAATGCCTCTGCGCATTTCGCGGATTCCGTACGGCACGAAAATGCGAGGTTATGGATTCATTCAATTAATTAGACCGAGTTCGCGTTCCCGAATCGGAATCCCAGCTTCACTACCAATCGTAATGAGTAAATTTGAAAACACAATCAAGAGATGACCTTGTTCGCCAAATACAGCATCTTGGCTTGCTTATGTTACTCAGTCACAGTACACGGTGTCGATTTGTTAGAATGGGCCACCACGAGGGAATTGACTACCACACAGGGCGTTCTACTTGTGACGAGTGCTGTTTCATTTTGGGGACCAATCGCTGTGGGGCGTGTGATCGAGAACTGCTGGCGGAATCAAAATGGCGGGCGTGTATGGAATAATAATCAGCAGTGTTACCTATCCATCTTCCGTGGGGTCAGTGAACTGTCTTTGGGTTTAGCAACATTAGATTATATTACCGGGTGGTATGAGAGAGATGAACAGGGTGACTTGCACAGTTTCAACTATAATGGTATTATCTACTATCCTGTTGACTTGACTTCTGCCAGCCTCGTTGAGCGTGACGATGGCGACTTGCACGAAGTTTATGTGGATAACACTGCCGTGAGTTTGAATGTAACTCAAATAACAGCTCTCAACGGTACAGATGTTGCAATCACGCTTGGCCAGCCTTCACGAATTGAGTTCGTGAATGCAACAACGCTTCCCGCTCATGTAACCTATATGGTGAATGGAACAAGCACGGTGATGGACTTTTTAGCACCGGTATCATTTGGGGGTGATGCTAACAAGCGTGATCTCAATGTGACTAACGGTTACTATACGACTGGAGACTCCGTGATCACTGAGTGCCAATATGGTTTGGATGCTACCGATGGGAACGTGGCCGCGGGCAAGGCAGCAGATGAGATGCTAGACGCTCAGGGATTCGAGTTCTCGAAACGTTATTCGACAGTTGCTCTTCATGGTTACTTAGGCAGTTCGTCGAGGCTCAAGTGTGCTTTCAAATACTATGATCACACTGAACAGGATGGTTACTGGCGTGCCTGGGATGATTTGTGGAATAGTTTTTAAATTCAGGGTTGAGTAGACTTCTTTCGCTGATCCACAAGAATCAATACTTTACTGTCCTAAGAACTAGTGAAACTCTGTGGCTTCATTGCAACCAAGACAAGCATGATGCTCGATTTGGAAAGGGTGCCGATTTGTGAATACATTATACGCGAAGTAAACGGCAGCTGAGACAGCCTCAGTTCGAGTCTGCCTCTAATTTTCCAAAAATGACTCTACTCATGTTGCCTTTGGGTTGGTTATGGTGCCCCAGGTTCGATCAAGATGAACTAATTTTAGAATCAAAAGGAATCTTCCAAGTCCTCAATAAAGCTGTCTGCTTTTTGCGTGGCAACTAAAAGAATACTCAATTTTTTTTAGAAAGGACCATCACCTTGAAGAGAAATGTGGCGAGGCTACTATATAGAATATTGGAAGGGGTTTCCAAGCAAAAGCCGTAAGACAGTGAAAATTCCTAGATCCCTCATTCAACTCACAATCATCGCTTATAACATGGCGACTGAATAAGTCTTGTAATTGCCCCCAATTTCTACCCTCTCATCTTCTCTCATTGTGCTTCATGCGGGAGTTTCCGCTAGCCTGTCTTTATACGTTCTGGAATCTCCTCAGTTTTCTACGCGGGCCGATCTGTAGCGAACATCACGGAAAAGAAATGAGTCGATATAAGCGTTGGCCTGAGTTAGGTCAAAGGGAGCAATTTCAATCTCACATGCCAATCCTGAAGAGTTGAAAATTAGCTGGTGACAATTCACCATATAATTGAAGAGGCTTCACGTTGGGTAGCCTTTTCATGACTTGTTCATACGACCCAAAAGAAACGTTGGAGTCTTAGTTTGGTGGAACGAGGCCATTTGGCTTTATTGAACTCTTTTTTCCAGAA
This sequence comes from Metschnikowia corniflorae, assembly GCA_030581935.1. Taxonomy (NCBI): domain Eukaryota; kingdom Fungi; phylum Ascomycota; class Pichiomycetes; order Serinales; family Metschnikowiaceae; genus Metschnikowia; species Metschnikowia corniflorae. Next base: position 70,535 of record JAKTWD010000539.1, on the reverse strand, counting down.
GGGCCTAGTGTGAGGGGCCTAGTGTGAGCCTAACTGTGCTTTCTCTCTCGTGCCAGCTACATTATTTTCAAGCAGCGAGAACTGCCCCCAATACACATTCTCTCTCCTTTGCAAACACACGTGCTCTTTTCATTTTATTTGCTAATATTTCCAGCCTACTGCAATGTTCGGTCGTTGAGAAACGTGGCCTGTGAGACATCTGAAAGATTCACATTCATCAGCATAATCAACTCCCTTACCGACTCACAGCTAGACTCCAAGGCACCAATGTTCTTGTTCAAAAAAGACTGAAATTCATCGATGTCAACGAGATAATGCCACAAGGTTCTTTGCTTGTATTCGTGCACGAGAGTGCATTGATGTACATTTTGAGAGCCGAAGCTACCCTGTGATTCATTCAGCTCGCAAAAAACGAAGTATTTGGTTAATATGCGGTCTCTGATAGTCTTGATCTTGCTTATAGTGCCAGTTATCTTTGAGAGTCTTGCTTCAAATCCGGTTTTCAAAGTGGTTAATGTGTTTTGCACCTGCCGAATCTCTTTGTGCAAGTTCGTGAGAGCAAAAGAGCAATTGTCGATTCTATTGTTCCAGTAAGATCGATCAAGATCGTCTGTATCATCTAGGATTTCATTAATCATAGACGTTTCACCACTGATCCCGGAGGCTTGTGAGAAGATATCACCCGTCATTCTCCTTACGGCTAGGATTTCCTTTATCAAGATTTTTATGTTCTCATTACATGGCATGACCACATTATTTGTGAGGTGAACAAAGACGCGACGATAGTTTTTGAGAATGCCCCTCAAAGCTTCCGCCTCTTCGTTCCGAATGTTTGCCCCTATTCTTTCCCAATCAATCTTTGGGTCTTGTAGCGGCAGTCCGGTAAGCTTGGAGTTTTTCCGTGAGATAGATCTTTGGTCTCCATCTGTTCCTTGTGAAACACTTCGTTTTTCATTACAGCTGGACTCTTCATTCCACACGTCTGCGTCTTCGGCAAACCTGATTGTGATTGACGGACTTCTCATTGCGGAATTTCCATCATCTTCAAACTCAAGAAGCAACAAGTTGGTTTTAGTCCACATCGGCGTAAAGCAGAAGAGCTTTCGCCTGCACCTTTCAGCCAAATCCTCAACGTCCTCGGAACTCTCTAGAAGTATTCCCGTTTCTAGTTCAGTTAAAAGCTCAAGACTGCTCTCGTCATTGGATGGACTCTCAGTCAAATCATGGCTGATGGCCTCGGGACAATCATCCCTTACAGTCTCATTTGATTCTTCGTCCATTTTCTTTTCCATGGGTGCAAAGGTTTCAAATGCCTCGACAACAGAAAGAGCTGGTGTACTGTCAACTTTGTGACGGGAGAACTCCGGTAGAGTACGAGAGGCATCCAGACAGCTGGGCAAAAAGCTCGTTTCCAAATCTTGATTTGCGCCGTAATTAGAATTGCCGATACAACTTGAAGTATTGGCAGGTGCTGTCTTCACACTGAGTATGGGCGATTTCACCCAGCTTGTTTCAGAACCCTTTGAAGAACACGGAGAGTTGGTGTTTGATTGAACCACTGGTACTGGAATAGGCAAATCTGGATCATATGAAGGGATGATCAATGGTTCGCTTTCGCTCTTGGGACTTATTGATCCCACCTCAGACCATGCCTCTTTTTGTAAGTATGAGATCGTCAGATTGCCCTCATGCTGGTAGTAGGAAACATCCAATTGAAGTGTGTTCGAGTTTGGCTCAGCCCTTATGTTCACCACCTCCTCAGTCAACGTGTTATCGTTGGTATCCGGACTTTCGAAATCTTGCTGAGCACAGTCAGGCGAAGTGAAGTCATAATGAGATATGAAAATCTTGGCGTCATTCCAGTCTTCGCTCATAATCTCACTTTCATGATAAGCCAAGTCAGGGATCTTGGCACATTTGACATTTCCGATGTGTAAATTTTGCTGTTCGTTCTCAGTTGCAAAAATTACTTCCGTCACGAAATGCGACTGCATGACTTCCAGTACAGCAAGAGTTTTGGGCAGGGTTTCCGGATCTGGATGTAAAGAGTCGTTGAGCTCATAATGATCGAAAGGAATGCGGCTGAGAAGAGGAGCTTGGGGCTCTTCACTCTTAGTTCCATTCTCAAGATCTTTTGTGTTATTGATTTCAAGCTCGTGTTCACCATTTGCAGATTCCCTCAAAAAGCTTGTGAGCAGGTCATCATCCTTCGAGAGTACTTCATCTGGCATGTTATCGATTGCATACTCAAGGTCCATGACTGAGAAGTTGATGTTTTGATCAAAACCTTCAAGGTAAGAAAGAGACTTGGCACAAGGATCTGAAGCTTGGGCTGGGCATTGTATAATGAAACAATCGTCGTCATCGAATTTAAATTGTGTTGAATCATTGCCGATGAAACTCTGCACAATGTTTCTGGTCCGAACATAAGCTCTTCTTGTAAGATGCCTGTTTCTACAGAGATGTTGGAAAGCTCTCCACATTCTTTGGGCCACGAGCTTCAAAAACGCAGACTTGCGAGCAGCAGCTTCATAAATGAACTCAGTCGGTGTTTTCAGATTTTCAGAATCATTGAATCCCCTTATTATAAAAATCCAAGAAAATGCCATATTCAGAATCTTCATACTCTCGATTTGAGCCCTGAGGTATCTGAGAATTGGGCGCACTTGTAATATCTCCTCTATCCCAAGAGGAAAGAAGAAATCAGAAGCACACGATCCAGGCCAGTCACTTTCATACGAGAAGTATGAAATCAGAAAAGAAGATTCATCGAGTTCTTCAAGCTGTGAGTCGTTTGAGTAGCTGTGTTGTGGACTTCGCATTTGACCGAAATTAGAAACGCGATCAAAAGGAGCAGTCTTATTTTGTGTGGTATCATCTCCTTCGTTGTCCAATTTCCTCTTCAAAATATGATTCTTTACTATTCGTATTGTGTGTATTGCTCCAATTAAGTGACGTGACGTTGCAAGTCTCATGAGCAGGCTTTGTGGTGGTACAATCTTGGCGAGGGTACTGCTTGACATTCTTTCAATTGATGTTTGGGAAGACAACCCTCCCATGATGTTTCGAAGAATATGGAATCTGTGTGGAAGATCATTTCTGAAATCTTCCATGCTCATGTCACAAAAGATCTTCCAGCTATGCCGAATTTCTCGAAAGGACCTAGATGTGAAGATCAAACGAAATGCGATCTCCGTGCTATAGTTTTGATCAAAGAATTCTTGTCGACTCTTGCTTTCTGTAATGCCAGAGAAATGAGTTGCAATACAAAGAGATGTGAACGAAATGAGAAAAATTGAATTTTTCAAAGCAACAATAGCAGAACGTCTCGTTTTTGTGGCAACTTTTTGTCAAGACATGGCTCAAGCACGATTGCTGTCCACTAACGAATTTGCAAACAAGAGTGTGATATTCGGGCTCGTGGGTATATTCTAGCAATCGTGGAAGCCAAATAGGTAGCAAGGCGCAATACTTATAAGTGTGAAAGTGCAAATTTGCCAGGTTTTTTCCGGATGCCGCTCGTTGAGACTCTAACTTGGCCCCCTTCATCATCTTCATTCGCGAACATGGTATTCTATCTTTTCGCAACTTTACTGAGCGTTTGCAGCCACGAATAATGAGGTTCGAAAAGGTGCTGTGTCATCTATACATACACCACACCAGTGTATGAGAGCTTACAACGGGAAACGAGGATTTCGAAGGTGCTTTCAATTTTAGCGAGAATTGATATGAAGAATAAAACTCGAAATTGATCGAAGAATGGTGGACGTTCTCTTCGCTCGGTTTTGAAAGTCACGTGATAGAACTAGCCAAAAGCCGTTCTCACGGCTGATTTTGGCGGTGGGCCAAACCGATTGGGCATCCCAAGTACTAGAATGATTATTTATAATAGCTTACTGAGATCAAGCTTCTGTTTTGAGGGCTATTTTGTCGCTCTCGTATTCTCTCATCGAGCTATGAATCGTGTATGTATTGATGCCCCGCCATTCGTGTGATAGATCGCTGGCGGCAGTGTACACATAATCTGCCAACAATTCATCAACCCCACAAGTAAAGCGAGGACTCCAAGATTACAATTTTCAAAGAGTCTCGACTATTCTCTAGGACTTGATCAAATTTATTCTAGACTTGAGAAATCGACCGATAATCTCTAAGGGTGTGGTTTGTCCAACATTTTGCGGCCATGTCACCGTACATCTTGGGGACGAAGCGCTGTCTCCTATAACAAGCTTGAAAATAAATAAAGCAATAGTCCAGTCTCGGGGAGTCTCTATCACTCAAAGAGATCATCACAATATTTGCAGTCTTTTGCTCAAAGACACTCCCTACGCTAACTTTCTTCTGTCTGTCCTGCACACTGGACATGGTTGGCTTGTCGAGCGTTCTCATCACAGCCTATGCTGGGACTGAAATATTTTGAGCTGGCTACTTCAAACACGGAGACTTAGTCAATCGCACTTTTCTGGCAATTCGTCGTTTGGTAAGCTTTCAAATCCATTATAATCCTGAAATAAAGCACAATACTAATGTCGTTCGCAAGCTCTGCAGCGACGGCACAATCCAGCGCTGCAACCGGCCAAGAGTTGCTCAATGATATCACGGTGAACAATGGTCCCGAGGATACAATCACAGACTTGTCGTTTTCAACGCAACTGGATCTTCTTGCGGTAGCAAGCTGGGACAAAAAGGTGCGGATCTACGAAATCGACCCCAATTCCGGGCAAAGTCAAGGACGCGCTCTTTTCGAACACGACGGCCCTGTATTTAGTGCTCGCTGGACCGCTGATGGTACCAGGGTGTGTAGTGGAGGTGCCGATAAACAGGTAAAACTATTTGATTTGGCGTCGCAGCAACTGCAACAGATCGGGGTCCACGATGCACCTGTACGGTGCGTGAGGTCTGTTCTCTGCGGTCCTACGAACACCGAGGTAGTGGTTAGTGGCTCATGGGACAAGACTTTGAAGTACTGGGATATGCGTGCACCACAGCCAGTGTCGGTGATCCAGCTTCCGGAGAAGGTGTACTGTATGGACTCTTCGCAAAAGCTTCTTGTTGTGGGATGTGCCGAGCGCCATGTGGCCATCATCGACTTGACGAACCCGCAGCAGATTTTCAAGTCGGTCATGTCTCCGCTCAAGTACCAGACACGCGCTATTGCATGCTACCCCCATGGAAATGGGTACGCTATTGCTTCCATTGAGGCCAGATGTGCCATTCAGTATATTGACGAGGCCGAACAGCAGAAATCTGGGTTTTCCTTCAGATGTCACCGCAAAGCTGCCAATGGCGCCAATCCGCCGCGCACGACCTCGGTGGGCAACAGCGAGACTCACCTCTACACGGTCAATGCCATCTCGTTCCATCCTATATACGGCACATTCTCGACTGCTGGTTCCGACGGAACTTTCTGTTTCTGGGATAAGGACGCCAAGCAGCGCTTGAAGAACTTCCCCCACGCCGGGGCGCCGATTACTGCCACTGCATTCAATAGAAATGGTAGCATTTTTGCTTACGCGAGAGGATACGACTGGGCGCAGGGATACCAGGGCAACAGGCCGGACTTTCCCACCGACATCAAGTTGCACCCGCTGAAGGACGAGGAAATACTACAGAAGAAAAAGACGCGTTAAGCGACGAGCTATGAGGGCTTTATTGAAGATTCTTTGGTACAATGGACTGGGGTATGGTGTTGTACGCAGGAGCAGGTGTGGCTATGTAGAAGACAGGGAACCAAGGCCCGTCAAAGCTGCTCTGAGTTATCATGGCGAAAGTTGGTGCCTGCTTGGCTCTACTCATAGAAGCTGTTGGAAAAGTGTATCGATGGAGCGAGATTTAGGGATGACAAAGCGTTCGGCAACGAGGTGTTGGTTGAATCGGTCATCAGGCCACATTCTTCTCTTTATCCGGAGCATTGAAAATTCACGTGACAGGCACGTTGTTCTTCAGGTTGGGTTTCGTGCAGGCGCGCGTCCAGAAAAAGAAAGGGCCGAAGCACGATAAAAAGGAACAACTGCTGTTGGTGGAAGCGAGGGACAAGCGAAAACACGCACGCAAAAAATACGGTGCGCACCCGTGCCTCCTGCCCCCACCCGTGAAACCACCCATTCATCATCGATGTAACCCTCAAATCGCTAACTTCTCCTTCTCTGTCGTAATCGTCAACCCTTCGTCGGTCAAATAATTCAAGAGAAGATTTGAGGGACCTAATAGTTTCGTGAACTATTCATTTTCATATTTTCTAAGAAAAATCTTGCTTCGAAACTGTCGGCTTATGTTACAATGGGCTGTCCTCCACGTTCAATAGTCGCCGAGCCTTTTGCAAGCCAAATGGAAGTGATAGAGCGGGCGCTTATTGAAGTCCAAAGTCAGCCACAGACTTACTACGGGCGTCGCAACAATAACAATATTATGGCTCAAAATCATGGAAACGGCAAGCCGGTAAACAATCCTGGCAATGTTGCAAACTTAAACAATCATCACCACGCGAACCTCGGCATGGGCCATCATACCCGTCCACATCTGCATCAAACCTCGAATTTTGCGCAAAACTATGCTGGGAACAAGATGGGACACGCTACCACAAACTTTCCCCAAAACATGAAGTTCAGTTACTATCAACACCAGCAACAGCAACAGCAACAGCAACAGCAACAGCAACAGCAGAATCAGCAGCAGAAACAGCTTTCTCAGTCGTTGGGAAATGCTTCAAATTCTCAGCACCAACAGTCTATTGATTTGTATGGCGGTGGTTACAGAAATCATCAACATGTGCTCATGTCAAGGAACAGCGGTTCAGTTACACAGCAAGCGTCAACTTCTAGTCTTGGAACCACCGCGGCATCTCCGGGGATTCATCTGTCTTTGGGAGCTGCCAATTTGACTCCGCAAATTCCGCAAATTCCGCAAGTATTCCAAGATGAGAATCTATTTGGGAGTACCATTGGAAGCATGGGAAACACAGGGAACTCATCGGTAATTTTGGACACCAATTTGCAGGGAAAGTTATCAGCTTTTGATCCCTTTGGTAGCTCAAGCCAAAGCCTGCTTTTTCTGCCGATTTTTAGTTCCTCGAGCCCAATGTTAGGCTCTACTTACAATTCAACAACGAACAATATTTGGGGCAATAGCAACGGCAAAACTATGGCGGGGGATGCTGCGGTTTGGGGATGAGCCTGGTTAGATCATAGAAGGTGTATTGGGAAAAAGGAGAGGAGTTAATGTGTGAAATGTGGATGAACAGTGGGTGGATTCTGGGTAAGTAAAGGACGGTTGGAATGGGAAGCGATGGTCTATCGGCGTGCGATAGCGTAAAAGGGAACTTCGTCAAGTTTTTATACTTTTTGGCGGATGAAAGTTTTGTTGCAAAACTACAAGGAAAAAAGGAAGTTGTGCTTCTTTCATAATATGTGTGGGGAAATCAGAGACAGAAAGGAAGGGTGCGTCTCTGAGTTAAACTCCATTGTTTTTGGTCGGGTCTGGTATGTATAGGTTATATGTAATTTTTGAATGGTACAAAAGATATAAAGGAACAGACACATAGAAAGACTTTGGGTTAAAACTCAATTCATAGATGCATATTGCTCACATACAATGGTTGTGAGACCAGCGATCCTAATTAACGGACATGTCATGTCCAGGGCTGAACAAAGGGGCAAATCAAGACAAAAGTTTCGAGATTAACAGGAGAAGTCAAAGAAGAGACAGCATAATCTCAAAATTCCCAAGAAATATGCCTCAGCATAAAAAACTGGAAAAGAAAAGACAATAGACATAGGGAATTGAGGTCGTGCGCAGCACATTTTAATCGGCCGGTCGGGTGCTCGTTCACTGCGGCCCACTTATAACCTGTATTCCATTTCCCCAACTAAGATCGCGAGCGAAACGGAAACAAATTATACGAGTAGAAGCTCAGCTCTTATGAAAAAATCGGACAGATTCCGGATAAGCGTTCTACGAAACTGCTCCCCGCTCTCCATGATGAGTCTCGCTTTATTATTGCGGGGAGCTCGAGTGTGTTCCATTGTGTGAGCAGGGTGCAGTGCGGCCAGTGCTGAGAACAGAAAGCGAGGAGCAGCGCGAGATCCGTACATCCTCAGTACCCCTAGCACTTCTCCGCCCATAACGCGATCTGAGAAATTCGGCGTTTTTTGATCGTCCACTATGTTAAAGTCTCAGCCTCGCAATTAATCTCAGAATCCCGACAAAGAGATCTGAGAACCGCCAAGCAAAAACAATTCTCGCCCGACAATCGAGCCGATCAAAGACACACAGAAGAGGAGTAGAATCAGATTTTTCTCTTTTAATCTAAATAATTTAAAAGTTGGCATAGCGTGCTGCCGGCGAAATCGGAAAGAGGGTTTCCAATTTCCTTCTTGAAGCTGAGTATCGCCTTTCCTTTTTTTTTTTTTTTCCTCCGATCACATTTTTTCCCGCTCTTGCTTGTTACGAGCAACGGTGCGTTGAGGTGAACGGGTTTTGGAACAATCAAATTGCAGGGAGACAGGACAGGACAGGCTCGGAAAAGCAGGGAAAAAACGCACTACTCGAAGCTACTGAGGCTCATTCCATTGCCCCCACGAGTTTCTGTCACATACGCTGCTTCTTTTTTCTTGAAACTTGGGCGCGCTCCGAAGTTTCTTAATTCTGGATAAGCCCCACAAGATATTGAGCTCCAGCGGATCTGCAGTCAAGGTTTAAGGGGAGCATGAGCCACCACAGCACCCCCCAAATACATAGCAAACGAACGCCCGCGTCCTCGGGGTTTGAGACGCCGAACCTCGGTCTGGGCCAGCATCCCAATATGAGCTCAGGCCAGGGACATAATCAGGGACATCAAGTACATCAGGGACATCAGGGACATCAGGGACATCAAGTAAATCAGGGAAACCAGGGACTCAATCAGGGACCCAATCAGGGACTCAATCAAGGAAACAATCAAGGACACAATCAGGGAAACAATCAGGGAAACAATCAAGGAAACAGTCACGGTCTAAATCAAGGACCCAATGAGGGACTCAATCAAGGCCATAACCAAAGTCTCCAGCATCACCCTAGTGCCAACCTGACGTCGCCGGATCATGCACAACGCCAGCAGCAGGGGCCATTAAGTAGCGGGCACGTTGTCAGCGATAAGGGCGTACGCAGCGCAAAACAGCTTTTGCATGCGTACATCTATGAATTTCTCGTGAAAAGCACTTTTCCTGAAACGGCCCGGCGGTTCATCGCCGAGGCTGACGTGCCCAGTGTTCCTGCAAACGCTGGGAACCTGGCGAAACCGTCGCCTGTGTTGCTCCATAAGCAGGAAAACGAGGGCGGTTTCAAGGAGACAGGGTCGCTGGTTCTGGCGAGCACCACTCCGCAAACCCCGGCGATGAGCGCCGCCCAGTTTTCGGAAGAACTCAATTTGCCAGGGTTGCGCCTCAGCATGGAGGCCCCGCAGGGCTTTTTGTACGAGTGGTGGCAGGTGTTCTGGGATGTGTTCCAGGCGAAAAACGGGGGCGGACACCCGCTGGCCATGGCAGAGCAGTATCTTCAGATGCATGCAATGAGACACAATCAGCCGCTGGAACAATTTGGCGGTGCCACCCCGGCACTGGCGCAAATGATGCAGAACGGTATGCTTGGGGCCGGGCAGGGCCCGGTGCAAGTGAATGGCCATAGTTTGGGTGGACCTGCACCAGCTGGATCGCACCCAAATATGCAAAATATGCAAAATATGATGCAACAGCAGCAGGGCCCGGCTCCGCCAATCACGCTTCAGCAGCAGCAGCAGATCCAACGCCAGCTTCAAGGCCAGAATCCACCTGCGAATGTGGATCCGCGCCAACAGCGCTATATGATGCAAATGATGATGAAGCAGCAGCAGTTTCAGCAGCAGCAGTTTCAGCAACAAAAGCAGCAGCAGATCCAAGGCATGAATCAGCTACCGCCTCAGCATCTGGGTCCACCAAATCAGCCACTTGGTCCCCTGCCCCACGGCCCACACCCGTCACAGTTACCACCGCATCCACAACAACATCAGCCACTCCAGCCCCCTCAACCACCTCACATGCCAGTGCACCAACAGCAGCAGACACCGCATCAGACGCCCCAGCAGCTCCCTTTGCCGACGCCTCCTGTCAACCAAATCCCCAGACAGAGCCAGCACCCGGTCATGGAGCAGCATCCTAATAACAGTATACCGATGAACATAAAACAGCAACCACACCCACAACATCAGCAGCAGCAGCAGATGTACATGCAACAGCAGCAACAGCAACAACAGCAACAACAACAGCAACAACAACAACAAAGTCAACAACAACATCATCAACCAGAGGGACTTTCACAGGCACAAAACAGGATACAGCAGCAGGCGCAAACACAAATGAACAATTTGAGACAACAGGCGGTGGTCGCACAACAGCATCAGGGCCCCATGGGTCCAGGACCGAATTCCGCTCCTGCTGCTGCTGCCGCCGCCGCCGGGGACAATCCAAACATAAATGGAGACAGAAACAGTCCAGTGAACGGCAACGGCGCAATGAACGGCAAGAGAGGTGCACCTACACCTCGGCCTCTGAACATTCCACCACAAAATATGGGCGGTATGCAAATGCCTTATCCCGGAGCCATCCCTAATGGCGCCCCTGGGATGTCGCCGTCTTACGTTACGGGGAACGTGCCCGCGAACACTCTACAAATGCAGACGAATGCCAACATGGCCGCGCATGCCATTCCGCCAGGGCGCAACTCGAACGCCTTGCAAGACTATCAAAACCAACTCATGGTGTTGGAAAGACAGAATAAAAAGCGGCTAGATATCGCGCGGTCTACAGGTTCTACTGAGAGTCCAGTAGCAATGCCGCAAATGCATCCCCATCAGCCGATGCAAATACAGCCGTCGCCATCCCCGCACCTGGTCAGCCAGGCGCTGCCCCCAGCTGCGCCCACCACATCCAAGCCTAAAAAAGATGCCGCTGCCAAGGCCCCAATTAAGCGAGGTGGCAAGCATGTCGGGGCGCTGTCGGCCATGTCACCGCAATCTGCTGGCACAGATGCGAACAGTGTCGCAAATGGCAGGCCAGCACAGGCCAAGCGCGATCGAAATGGGCCATCCACGCCGTTGGCAGACTCGGAAAGTGTCAAGAGGAAAAAGAGACCCAACGGAGGCGATTCTCCCAAAAGACTGTCAAAGGCAACGGCAAGTGTCAAGAAGGAGAAAACCACTCCCCAGATCAAGAATACGCCAGAACCCAAGGCAACTCCCGCAAGCGCTGCGAGCGCGGACAATCAGGTTGATGGCTCAAGCGGTGGAAAAATGCCTCCTCCAGCTGGAGCCTTCTTCCAACCTTCCCTTGCCAGTATGGAGATGCTAGGCAGTGGTGCCCTGTCCAGCGGAGATGCAAACTACTTCAATACGGGACCGGCCTCCAGCATCGATGACATCGACTTCGATTTCAATCTGTTCCTCGATGGTGGCGACGACAACTTGAATGACGGATTATCTGGGTTCAACTGGACCAATCCCATCGAGAACGATTAGTATATGGACACTTACAAGAGAACACACGGGTATGAGAGAGAAATCCATCTCATGCTGAAGAGATATCAATAATAGACTCTGAGGTTATGAAAAGGCTGGACCAGTACAGGTATAGTCCTTTACCTCTATATGCATATATTTTAGGCGTCTAAAGCCAGTGTTGTAGAATTATGTAGCCTCAGACTTACTCTCGGCCGGAGCCGCAAACCAAAAGTCGGTACTATACCACGTCAAAAATGACATGACTGTAAGAATAGCGATGAGAAGTTGAGAGCTCTCGGCTGTTGAAGGAAAGACGTTCCAGCACCACTCATGAGCACCAAATATGATGACCCCCGTGACCACGTTACACCCTGAGGCATGGAGCAAAAATGGGAACAGCCACTGATACCACGAGAGAAACTGATAGTGAAGCGATCTAGCAAATATAATTCCAATGAGATTTGTGACCGAGAATATCAACAATATAAGTTTGGGCCCGCTGCTCTGCTGAAGCAAAAGATTCGCTGGAGAGGTCGTATTCTCGAATGGCCTAAAAAAAGCGTCTTTTATCAATTGCACCCTCGATTTTTGCGTGATACGAGGGGAAATAAATCTCGAAAACGCAAATATTGCCAATACCAAAATGTGGCCTGCCAAGAGACCACGCGCAAATGTTTTCGAATCAAAGATATCCTCGGGAACAAAACGCCAGTTGACTGTCCATGTGTACATGAACTTACGGGAGAAATCGAAGGCCCTTGTGAGGTACATTTTACGCAAATACTTGGCCTCGTCGTCCCAAAAGAAGGGCAATAGGAACCTCCAACCAATTAGGATTTGGACAAGTGGAATGACCGTAAGCACGGCTAAACAACGTAGTATGCGCTCACCCAAAAGAAAATATACCACCACCACAAACGCAGGAAGGTGTAGGAGTACATTCATTTTCACACTAAGCGCCATGCTGAATACATCGGCAGAAACGGCGCAAAGCAAAAACTTCATAGTATCCGAAAGTCGCGTCCACCAGTACGATGCCTGTTGAAGTAACAAGATCGTACAAAGAACGCCGATGGTAGCAAAACAGTCGTTGAACATGCGCAAAACATAAATCGAGTAAAGTCTTTTGCTACATAGAAGCAAATATAGCGGCCATGGGGGAAAACTTCCCGTCATAGTGTATACAGCACAAGTTACTGCAACGGTGATGGTAAAGAGGTACCCGAACGCAAACTGAGCGATGCTCAAATCGGCACCTTCATCCGTGAGCCAATAAAAGAATTGATATATTTGCACGAAACCAGCAGGGTAGACGATGGGACCAGAATCGCCCACGATCGTCGAGTAGTCAAGGGCCCCCGCATTGACTAGCTCTACCTGCTGCATATAGGTAGAGAAATCGATCTCTGTGTATTTCACGTTTGCAATAATGAGCTTACAAATGACCGACAGGAAACACACGAGCACGGGAATTACCACGCGATTGGCTGCTGGCTCAAACACAAGCGCTTTGGCGCCATTGACCAAATCTAAGACCACATTCTTGAGAGTAAATGGTGGAAGTTCTCGTTTAGAGGAAATGGTAATTGATTCCAGGCTAGAGTTCAGATTAGCTAGTTTTTCGTTTTCGGTGTTGATCGTAATGGCGTTGTCTTGCTTTTCGGATACATTTGAACTTGGTCCTGCCATCCTGACCTTCAGTCAATCGTATGTACTCGTGCTAGAACAATCGGTTTATACAAGATGAACGCGATTACGCGTTAGGAGAATCGTTCGCACTTTTGAGCCAGTGCCCGCAGAGCTCAAAGCGGGATGCTGAGAATATAGTCGATAAGGAAATCGCATGATCACTTTCTTTATTCGCAGTCTGTTTATTCGCGTTTTCTTTCGATTTTGGAGGATTAAAGTGACGCACAATTAGTGCTTATGAAGTTCAAGGTCATGAGTCATCATGCATTCTCTTTGAACTTTCAATTATCGCAAGTGCCTACTTTTTGCAGATTTAAATGTAGACTACCCTAGAGATCGTGGATTTGAGTAAGTGTAACTCTCCTGTGTGAGGTTTCTGAGATAAACGATGATGCCTGTAGGTTGACCCCACATTTTTCGACGTGATTTAGGACTATGGGGCTCTCACGTTTGCCTTTTACTGAAGCAATTTAACAGCAATCTTTCTCCAAGACTCTTATGGTAGTAATTCTGAGGGAGCGGAAACATTTATTGCGCTGAAATCGATTGCAATTCTCTTATTTTTATCCGTTCCTCGTCATAGTGAACAAGGGCTTCAATAGGAAATCTGATCAGTCATTACATTCGCAAGCATGCACTAATCATCGCAGCACTTTTGATCATATAACATCCACCAAAACCCCGTTCATACATGAAACAATTATTCACCAGAATGGAACGCAAAAAATGTATACCATTATAGACGCTCTCATCATGCTTATATGCGTGCTGTGGGGTTCTTACGTTCCAAATACTTCAACGCGTCGCGTCTTTGCCGTTTACATTCACGACCGACCTCGTTTCTCATGGACCTGAACCATTTCTCGTAATCATCATTCTCACCCTCTACACGCTCACGTAAAGAGCTCTCATCGTCGTCCTCACCAGGAAGCCTGAACTTCTGGCCAGGATACCCAATTTTACTGAGCTGAGTTTGCGTTTGCAAGTAAGGCGAATCGAAGTGTGTCCAGAATAAACCAAACTTACGCTTCTTTTTATTCTGGGTCTGCTCTTGTAGCGCGCGCACCTCATCCTGTTTCTCCTTTATTTGTGCGACTAGCTTTTGCCGTTCCTCTTCCTGTAATTTCTCATTTTCCTTGTCAATGTCGTCTTCATCAACTGCAAGACTGAACTTGGCTGTTTCCACCTCACCTTTATCTTGGTTGAACAAGGACCGGAGAGTTTCTGTGGTGGCGGAAGTTTTGCCAGGAGCACTAAATTTCGGCATCAAATCTTCGTCATCATCCTCCGTGTCTATCTGGTTGTTTGTTGGAGCGTCAGTTTTCGCAAGCCTGTCTTTATTGGATGTTCTCTTTTTATCTGAAATGCTCTTTCTATCTGAAGTTCTCTTTCTATCTGAAGTGCTCTTTCTATCTGCAGTGCTATTGTTATCTGAAGTTCTCTTTTTATCTGAGGTGCTGACATTTCCCGATGACTCGCTGTCGGACTTGCTATCCGAGGAACTTTCATCAGAAGTATCACTATCGGAATCGCTGTCAGAAGAATCACTGCTAGATGAATCACTATCAGAAGAGTCGCTGCTGGAAGAATCACTGCTAGATGAATCACTATCAGCAGAGTCGCTGCTGGAAGAATCACTATCAGAAGAGTCGCTGCTGGAAGAATCACTATCAGAAGAGTCGCTGCTAGAAGAATTACTGTCTGAAGAGCTGCTGTCTTCTTTATGATTGAGATCTTTTGAAGCTTTGTTTTCATTTACGTCACCGTCATCTTTCTTCGGGCCTAAGTCTCCTTTTCCTGCATCCGATTTTTTTAGTTTGCCTTCATTTGCTTCTTCTAGTGAGCTCTCCTCTGATGAACTCTCCTCTGATGAACTCTCCTCTGATGAACTTTCCTCTGATGAACTCTCCTTGGATGAACTCTCCTCGGATGAGTCAGAAACATTTTCTTCGAGTGTATTTCTCCCTTCATTCAATTCAACATCATGTTTCATCTCAGCATCCTCTTCCATCCTTTTCATCTCAACATCCTCTTCAACTGTGGAAGGAGATGAGAGATCGGCGCGAGCCCCATCTCCTAATCACGTGAGCCATCTGATAGGTAGCTGCACATAAAAGCTTCGCACATTCCTTAGCCCCAGATGCAAGCATGTAACGAATAAAGCTCCTAACGAAATCTCGCGCGCCTTCTTGAGCAGACTGTTCAGAATCCTATAAACATGTATCACGTGAGACGTGCGTGTAATTAATTTGCTTGTCGATATCTCAGTCGAGTAATTGAGTGAAAGCAGTCATGAATGCTTCAAAAACCAAAATGGAAAGGGGCATCTCCTTATATAAATGATCTCTAGAAAGTATCGTGGAGGGATGATGGATATTTCTTATTTTCGATTTTTCAAGGCCCTTTTAATAGTCTTGTTAATCTTGATTTTTAAGTTCACTATAGTTGGTAGATAGATATCTAGCGGGCTTTTGCAGAGAATAAAAAAAAAAGAGATCATTTCAAGCCCAAATACGCCTCAGACCCCGGGTTCGAACCCGGACGACACCAAAAAAACTGGATGTGCGGTACACATCTGGAAAAATCAAGTGTGTTAAGGTTTTCTATAGAATATATAGTTTCGCCCACGGCTAAGGTAAGCGTCATCCTTCAATACATATCTGTTTCTTTGAAAGAAAATAAAAGTCAGGACATCTGATCCTTTAAAAGAAACGGAATAACTAAACATTCGTCATATAGTGCTACAAACTGTTCTGCATTTGAAATCACAGAAAGAATGATGAAGACAAGTGAGTGGCCTCACGACACGACCAGCTGATATTGAAACATAGTCACGAGATTTCCACGTGACAAACGTCACGTGTCGCCTGGTCTTTAAACACTCTGTCGCCTGAAAGCTGCAAACTTTTGTGAAAAAAAAGTTCAATTCCCTGTAAAAAATCTGCCTGGCTCAAAAAGCTTGTATGAGTATTCTGTATGAATTTCCTTGTTGCTGGAGAGTGAGAGCTAAATGCGTGCTCTTTATCGCTCAAGTAAGAAGCATCCAATGAATTTGCATTAAACGAGACAAGCAACGCACGAGGCTTCTCTGTATCGTTTGGGTTCGTCGAAGACACAAAGATGAGATCTACACCGTCCACTTAAGGACTCGCTATGAACATACACATACATCCTATTAGAGATGGTAGCTCAAGAGCAATATCCAGGATAAAGTGTAGCTACAGGACAGGTGACTCCTGATTTATCAAGGTCCTTGTTAGGTTCATATCCTATTCTCATTCTCCACATCCTCGTTCCCAACACCCACACTCATCTCAACATCCTCAGTTTATCCTCGTTTCCGACGTCGTGCTCCTCGTCATATTGATTTTTTATTGCCTCGGTGGTGAGGTTTTTTTGCAATTCGTCCATGTCTATATCATTTCCTTCATCGCTTTCAGAATAGTAGACTTCTTCCGGTGGGCGCTCGTGACTTGTTACGAACTTCCCGACAATCTCCATGGGTGCCCCATCATCTTCCGAGGCGGCCTCGCCTTCGCTTTCAGACTCGTTTAGAGCAAGCATTCCCTGGGTTTCGAAGTCGAATCTTTGCACTGTTTTGCGCCCTTTGCTATCATAAGTAATTGCGTCCGCATCAAGCGCATCGTCGGCCTCAAACTCGGCCTCCTTGTCAAAGTCAAAAGTTGTGAGCATTTTTGCGACAACCAGAGCATTCTTTTGCTGTTCGTCGGTCAAGTCCAGGCTTGATGCTGGTTCTTTAATTTCGCTATTACCTGACTCTGCATCGACTCCATAATTTTGTGCCTCGTTACCTGTAATCCCACACTTGACATTGTTCAAAACACCCGTTTCAAAAATGTGTCTCTTTGTTCCCGTGCTGCGTTCCACCACGTGATCATCTCCGGATTTCCATGCCCCGTCCTCAAACTTGTATGTTAAATCCGTAGCTGATTTATGATCGACCCCCCACAACTTGGTCTTGAAACATTTAATCTGTTTGAGTTCGCCGTTGATTAAAAGCCTCATAGTTTGCTCCTTTCTGGCAAAATACGAAGCTGGGCGGGCTGTCTTTCGTATACGACCAGGAACAGTTTCGCCATTTCCAGAGACTTTCGAGTATTGTCGTGTGAATGGACTTTTACCGACTAATGTGCTGCCGTAGGAAGTCGAGCCCATCAAAGACTGCGATGGGTTCTTATTTTTCGTGTTTCCGCTCATATCCTGAAAAGTGTGTGCTGATTTCAGATACCCTAGAGAAGAATTATTGGCACCAATAATGCTCGTTTTAGTAACGGGAACGCCAGTAACAGAATTGCTTGGGAATAATGTCGACGCTTCTTGGAGTCGGCGACTACGTGCCTGGGCAATCCCGGCTTTATTTTGCAATTTTTGTGCCAGGGGGGATGGCCGACCTCGATCGTTGGCCCATTTTTGGTCATATGAGGCTTTGGCAAGACTAATACTGATCTTCCGCCCCATGAACATGACCCCATTGAAGGCAACTTTTAGTTTTTTGAACATCGCATCGTCAATTTCCAAGTCTGCGTACGCAAAATAAAAATCTCCCACTGCTTTGGTATGATACTCTAAGGGCTTTAAGAGCTTACCAAATTTGGATAAGCGTGTTGCTAGCACATCGCCAGTTTCGCGTAGTTTCGGCGAGATATTTCCGATGTGGATCCGGCGTACGGTGTCATCATGGGTAATAGACATAATTATAATGAGAATTTTAATAAGATAAAAGAGGCTTTGGCTGATTCTGGTTTGAAGTCTTCCAGGTGGTGCACAAATGCGCTAGATGGAGATCTTCTATGTGATCTGATATGTCTCTTTTTTCGTGCGATGAGATTTGATGTGCGGTTTCCGGGGCCGTTGCATTATCTTATTCATCAAAGATGTAAATGATGTGATAGTCACAAAGAGGTAAATAAATAAATAAAGTCCGGAACCGAAATTTTCGAATTTGCTTATATATTTTTCTTTGCATGAGGCTCATTTAGAGTTTGATGTGTAGTGGAATGAGGTCTCCTCGAGCGTTGAACCTCTATACAGACATTTTGAGAGTAAAGGATAGTAACGATTTTTCCCTGTAACCTATTATCTCTCATTAATTTATTTGAGTTCGGAACAGCTCAGGTGTATTAATCTGGCGGTTTATCGTTTAATGATTGATCAATCATGGCAACCGGTATCGGATGTGGGCCTAGCATACTCAGCAGATCATGCAGGGCTCATAAATAGTGAAATTACATAATCGTGCAATATTGGTCGATATGATTCGAATGACGTCGCAAATTGCTTCCACCAAAAATTAGGCTTTAAAGAACTTCATCAATATACAAATTCTCCTCATTTCATTGTTACCTGAAAAGCAAAGAATGGCTGCAACTCGCGAACCACCTCCATTTGTAAACAATCTATTCACCAACACAAACAGATTCAGAACTGATTTTTTTAAAGTCTTCACTAAAATCTCCGTCATAGATCTCACCATCTTTGATTAACATTCGAAACTAACCTAACCTGAACAAGAACACTTTACACTTCGAACTATGCCAAATTTTTTCCGAAGGTTGTCCTCTAGATCTGAAAACAGGGACGTTGAGACTCCAGTATGGGATATGGTAGCGCCAGCATTTCCACCCGCAATTACCCTGACCGTCACTGTGAACTACCACTTTTCGACAACTGCCGTTTGGAATTCGACGACCAATGCCTGTCTTGTTAGTGAGGATTTTGTAGATAGAATAGGGGCAACAAAGATCCAACTCGAGAGCCCAAAGACAATCGAATTGCCCCCATATATTCCAGAGGGGCTCTATGTGTACTCAAAGACCACTCTCAGAGTGTACTTCAATGGGTTCTATACACATAGGGTGTTTTATGTGGTCACGCTCATGAATTTCAGCCTTTTGATTGGATGTTTGTGGGAGGCAAATCAGTTTAATCCGTCTAATCCGTTGAGACGTATATTATCAGCTGAGCAATTGATTCAATATGAGCCATTGTACTCTTCTGGGATGGAATAGATTTGGAAGTGTCAAAATTTTTTTTTGAATGTTTTGGATCTCAGGTGGGTTGCTTCTGTTGAAGGTATTGTTGAAGAATATAGAAACAGCCATGCGAAATATGGTTGTTTTCTCACAAATTGTCAAATCACTTGGAGGAAACTTTCGAATAAGATGTCGAGTTGGTCTGTATCATACTTTACTGTAGAGTTTATAGGTGATTGCTTGAAGGAAGTGAGAGGAGGTCAATATAGTAAGTCTAATGTTACCAGTAGCAATTTTCAATTAATAGAAAACTGAATCCAAGTTAACTCTAAGAAGATTTCAAAATTTGTCAGCTATAGCACTTACAACTCTCCCAATTTGGAGATGCTTTATAGTTGACTACAATCTCATACCAGTCTTCCTTTGAGTAGACCCACGCAAGACCTAATCATCAGCTAGGGCTTTCTCATTGGCTATTTAAAAATCATCTCGTCAGACATTGCACTTAAGTGGCAGCCCACAAATCCTTCAATCCCATGATGGAAGTAATGGCACCAGCGAAGCCAACATCGCCCTCGGTAAAGTGCAAGTAGTTCAAAGAGTTAAGACAAATGAACATGTCCAAAAGATCCCACACTAACTTTCTCTTGGCCGCGTAGATCTTGCTTTCGAGCGCAGCGGAATCGTCCTTTTCCTCAACAGATGCCAACTTGGCCGAGTTGATTTTGTATGTTCTGAGCGAGTTCACTACACCGGCGGCCAATCCAATAAACCAGCACCGGGCCAGCCAAAGAGGCACCGATGTGTACTTCTTCTTGTCGACGAAACCTAACATCTTAAAGAAGGTTATTGAGTCCAAGGTCAAGTACCCCGCATAACCCAAGTTTCTGATCACTGTGGTCAGCAGCAACACGTGATCCATGAGTTTGTTATCATATGCCTTGCTAGCCGCCTGCAAGTGGTTCAATGGCTTCAAGAACCGCATACCTTTTCTGATGAAAGTAGCGTGTTGTTTCAAATCCACAAACTTCTTGACGAGCTCGGGCGAGAAGCCGCGTCTTTGCAAGTAGTATGACAAGAACCGCGAGAGATACGCCACCAATCTGAAGCATTTTTCTCTCTTGGGAGTGCTATCTATGAAGCGGATGAACTTCGTCAAAGTAGGGTGATATACGAGTGAGTCGGCGACCATTGTACAATAGTTAGGGATATACTTGACGGTGGAAGCTTGTAAAGTGCTTTGATAATGAAGCCTTAGAATGTGTGATCTATCACAAAAAAGTGAAACAAGTTTTCAAATTTACCAAGCAATCGGCACTAGTCAGAAGATGGCCGCTTATAAAAGACCGCTTGATTGGCGCAAAATATGGGGTACCGCGCGCCTGCTTATGATAATTCTGTGAGATTTGCCGAGGGTGCGGAGGGCCGGGCGCTAAAATGCCCCGAAGCAGAAGGTCGAGCCTCGGGCCGGGGACCGGGCTGTGTGCAGGTAATTCCATAAAGTACTGTAAACAAAACAGAAACAAAGGTTGCAAACTATGTGGTTTTATGAGATATGACTGATTCAGTAGTGCCCATAACTGTTTTTCAGGCTCTTTGTGAAGAAGTGCTCGCGGCGGGTGTATTATTCATGAGTGCTGTATTAGTCTGCCACTGCTTAGCGTGTGAGTTCAGTCGCGGGCCAAGACAGAGCGCGCTAATGAACCCGGCCTCAGATTGCGACTGTCATTGTAGTGTGACGATTTACGGTGCTCCGCGAAAGTAGTTGAAAAGCAAGAATTTTATTTGTTCTATCTCCCGAACAACTTTATCTGTGGTGACGTCATTTCAACAACTACACCGATTGTGGTTTTGCAGTCTTGCCTCAGTGCCGTAGAGTAAAAAAAAAACTGTGCCGATTTTGACATGGTTTTCCGGCATGTTGTTGAGAGGTTGTTTCAAAATCTTGAAAGTATTTCTAAGATGCATCCAAGGAAAGCAGTTATAACTCTAAATCTTAACTGTCCACATGGCTTTCTCAAGGCTTTCTGACCCTTAGACGACTTACAATTGTATTTGAATCAATTTTGTGGTAGATAAAACTTGATGTTGGTGAATGTTTCGTTTCTGATTTCAAGGGAATTAATAAGGCTCCACTTCAAATTAGAAGCAATTTCAAAGAAAATAGTAAAGTAACACCAACGCGATAGCAAAACGTGTTCCGTCTTTAAGATCTATGAAAGCACTGTTTCTAAATCAGCAGTGTTTTTCAAAATCATACAGATTTTGCTCAAAATGGGCTTTGACTTATTGATAGCTAAGTTAGGTCTTTCTTGACTTTCTTGGGCCTTTCGAGGTGGCATATCGCGAAGAACATTCCCGGAACCCAATTATGGCTCCCAATACCCAGCTTTTTTGGCGTGATAAGCAAGTCAATAGACCAACGCTGCTTCAACATCCAGAGTCTCATCGCGTCTCTCAACACCGATTCAGTGAAATTTGGTGAAATTCTGAAACAAAAAAAGCGAGCGCACCGAGCTCACAATTAAATTTCATAACTGCGACAATTCTAAACACGCAAGATCGCCAATGTAAACAATACGCGAAGCGATACGCAATCATCATAACAGTGCAGGCCCGCGAAATATATACGAAACACCATCGGAATATTTACGGATTTACGAAACCAGCCCCTTAAAGGTCCCAAGGATGGCAGAGGGAGATATAAGTCAAGGCCAGGAGAGTCATCTACTGAATGGCAAGTCTAAAAATGAGCGGCCCTCGCTGTCTTCGACCCTTGCAGATGCGATTGTGCTGCCAAAATGGCCCCGGCCCCGCAAAAGCATCCTTAAGCATTATAGAGAAGGAGAGAACGCCACCATGCCTATCTTTCCAAGCAATAGTAATCTTGAATTTGAACAGATAAAGCCTGGTAATCGTCGCGTGTCGTTTGCGGACAAAGTAAAGCTCCATAAGATCGATATAATATCATATCCAGGTGAGTCTATGCCTGATACAGGCTCGCATAATGATGATCTGGATCGGAGTTTGGGCTCGGACGAAGATGACGAAAGTTTTCTGACACTTGAGTCTGACGCAGATAAGATTGTCTCCGTGCTACGAAGAGGTGTAATCGAAGAAAGCGCCCATGAAGGTGCGCCCGAAAACGACGAGGTTTACTCTGATCATGAGCTCGCGGAAGTCGGTAATGAAAATATAAAAGGGTCTCAGATGAATGAGGCCCAGCTAGAGGAAGAATCAGATAATTCCATGGAACTCACGGAACCCCTCCAGCCAAAGTCTGCTCCAACTCCAGGTCTGAAATATACAGATGAAGTTGACATGGGTCAGCACGAATATGGCCACGATGACGCAGAACCAACAAACCTAAGTGAAATAGTACAACACCAAAGAACTAGCGTTGAGACTTCCGGGGGACCATCCTCCCCAAAGGCGGTAGGCGCTATTGAACATGCCTTCTACGACTTGGAAGATCACCAGATACTCAGTGAACTGGCACATCCGGAGACAATATCAAGAGAACACTTCGCAAGCCTACATCCTGACTTCAACTTCGAGAATATGGACGATCTTATGAACGAGGAAATTAGCAGTCAACCGGTAGCCCCTGAGTCCAATCACGCTCCTGCCCTTACTTCCTCGGAGGACTTTCTTGACGGCGAAGAGGATATGGAGTTTACGCTGCATATTTCGAAATTTACTCAAGAAGAATTGACCATGGATCTAACTCTTTCTCAAACTCACGAGGCGAGCCACGAAACCAAATCCGTAGGCTCTGAACATTCTGTTGCTGTTTATGAACCAGCGATAAGCGCCTTCTCACACCATCTAGAATACCCAGAGGGCGACAAAGAGGTCCCCATGGAATTCACAAAACAAGTCGAAACCAATCTGCAGCCATTCCATGCAGAAAGCCAGCTCGATACCGAAGTCGATGATGTCACTATGGACTTCACGGCACCGCAAGCAACAGAATTTGGTCGGGGAGAATACGAGACAAATCGCGATGTGCCCGACGACAAAATCTCCTCACGTGATCAAACAGATGAGGAGGTCGCCATGGAGTTGACCCAGCCTGTGAGTGTTGCTCTCAGTACTATTGATGAAGTTTCCGAGACCGAGCATAGTCTCGGGCGAATATCTCCTGTGCTAGTGAAAAGCCAAGACACAGAAGTGGAACCACTGCAGCAGGGTCAGGTAGCTGCGCCCATAATACCACAAGACGAAAATCTGAGAGATTCTTACCTAGAAGATACTCGACAAGAATCGAATGCGAACGAGGCATCAGATTCTGTTCGGACACCCACAAACCCCAAAAGTCCCCTCGGCAATGAAAGCATTCACCGAACTGAGTATGCGGAAGAGTCCAGGAAGCGAAGTTTAAGTGAAGACTCCCAAGACTCGTCTTCGTCAGCGCTGAACGAGGAAAATAACTACGAAAGTGGTTCTCTTGAGGATGGTGTTGGTCAAAGCAAGACATCGCTTGGTCCTGCGATGAAGCCGAGCCCGACAAAAAGGCATCAAGCACAGTCTGTGGAAAAAGCTATGGATGTAGTCGAGATGAATATCGGAACAAACGACTGGGCAAGCGTCGGCATCTCTCTACAGGACTTCTTGAAAGAACTCGGCATCACATTTTATGATGACCTTGAGATTGAAACAGACCTCACGACGAAGTTTCAGGCGCTAGCATCAGACAGAGGCGACCATCTGAATGAACAATTTTATCGAGCCAATGTTCTCCTACCACTCGCACAACTCTACGAGCTTAGTTGCAAGGAACTATCGAAGAAAGTTAAGCAAGGAAAAACTCTTATCAAGGAATTTGAGGAGAGGTGTATGCAAAATAATCCAGAGTTGTTTGAAAGATACCTTTCTGCGTCGGCCTACGATCAAATGTCCATGAGAGCCAAATTTCATATGGTGAAGGAATACACCAAACATCAGGCGACCGAAGGATGGAATCAATGGAGAAAGAATCTCATGACAAATGTCATTCAGCTTTACCAAGACAATCTTGAGGTTCTCGATAACGACAAGCGTATTCTCGAGAACGCTTTAAATGTCTTGCAGCAAGACCTTCAGAAGATACTACATGGGATTGACTCTGTGCGCTTCAACATAAAAAGGTTTAAAGAAATCAAAAGCAGATCCGGTACTTTGAAAGTCGAGGAGGTGCAAAGTCTCCGAGCTCAAATGGCTGACCTCAACCAAAAAATGACCCTGCAAAATAATCTCATTTCAGAAAAGCAGAAGTCGATTACATCCTTGCAAATATCAATCGAAAAACTGTCTAGCACAGTCGAAGGATTGAGAAAACGGATTCACGCGATCGAAGAACAAATTAACAAAACGAAGCATTTCAATTCCAAGGAAATCGAGGACTTGCAAGTCTTATCCAAGATTTGGCTGGCGTGCACAGGGTTGACTTTTAGGGGCGATCGGGAAAATTTCCTTGATTTCGAGCTCGACTCGGGGCTTGCAGTAATCATCGATACTACAAAACTTGATTCCCTGCTGGCAGTCACCTGCACATTATCGAAATCTCGAAAGTCTGATTTTTTGAACACGGATATATCTTCTATTATCCCCGGTATCATAGGTAACATCTCTGCGACTAGTGCCGTTGAAAAAATCGGTGTCATACGTCAAATATGGCGGAAATTGCGGCGCATTGACTTTGAGATATACCGCATCATGCTTCGGTTTCCCGTTGCCTTCCAAGAGGTAAGCAGCAGAAAGGTCGCGTTCAAAGTCGACTACCTTTGCCCGGACCCCAGAATCAAAGCTGCTTTCAGTGTGTCAATACCACTTGACAACATACTCCAGTATCCGGCCGGTGTCTCTTTCGAGGCTAATTTCACCAAAGGTGAGGGAGAAAAGGCCGACCTTCTACAAAAAGTTATCTCAGATTTTGGTGACAAGATTTCCATGTTTACCGAGATCGAGCGGTACACGATAAGTGGACATTAATGAGAGGGACATTGCCAACGCTGAACTCGACTTGGCAAGGCCGTCCCACAACCCGGTTGGCTGATTGCCTGAGAGTGAATTGATATATCAGACTTTTTTCAAAGCAGATTTATTTGATGTGTCGTTCTACAATACTACAATTCGCGGTCTCGTGCATCAATAGTATATTTTTATGGTAATCGTATACTCCAAGCAGCTTACAGATCACTCCACGAGCACAGGTATGGCCCCGCTGAAGTCTCTGAAAATCTCTAAAGGTTACAATCATATGCGACAAAAAAATGACACGCGAGCTGGCTATTTCGAAGAAATTTAAGAAAAAAGAAAATCTACCCTTCTACGAGCTCATAGTTTTATCGCAATGTATTATAGCTGAAAATATCTAGTTAAAATTCCCAAATGGGAGGAGATTCAACAAGTGCCAGACCTGCACCGCAAACCTCTGCCACCTCTTGACCAGTGATCTGTGTGACATTTTTTTTCTTTTTCTGTTTTTTTCTTTTTTTTTTTCTTTTTTTTTTCTTGTCCTGTAACAAAAGGACTCCGTCGAGGTCTAAAGCTATCTCCAGTAGATGTTCTTCCTATGCCTCTTTCTTCCGGGTGTTCTGGATCTCTGATTTCTTCTTCTTTTACATGTCGCTTTCTCTTCGAGGATTGGCTCCCCAAGATTATCAGCTTCAAAACCTGTGAGAGAAACTTTTGCCATTGTATTAGTACAAGGCAAATTTTGGGCGACGGTTATTGAACCGCCACTATTTGCAAGGGTCTGATGAGCAGAGTTCGTCTTGACCGCCGCAGATCCCTTGGCTTCTCTAGGTATGTCCACATCTTGCACTACTCTCATGGTTTGCCATTGAATAAAATCATGCAAATCTTGAGAGCCTTTTGAGGTTGGCTGGCCCAACTGCCTCACTGCTTTTGAAAGCACTCCAGGGCTCGCCGAGACACTGTTTCCGGTGGACATCTCCACCACGTTGTCAGTGCAACTAGTCATTATTGGGACCTTCATCTTCTGGGTGAAGGCCTCATTTTTCCTCAAGAATATGGTGCGAAGAAACTTATTGGTCATAGTTGCTTGACCCAAGATCCGTGTGAGCACCGCCGTGCCTCTGTCTCCGACAAGCGAAGACCCACATGGAAGCCTAAGAACGTTTTCATTAACCACTGGCTTAGTCCGAGAGAGCCTGACTGCAAATAAATGTACCGTTTTTGGAATGGCACTCAAATCGTTTTGGCAAGCAGCTGAGGAAGTTGTAAGAGCCCCTGATCCTTCACTCTCATTAAGATCATCAATTTTAGGCTCAACAACGTCCCTTGCCAAATCAGAACAGCACTTGTATGAGGAGACGGTCGTCTTTCCCTCGGTCTCAGAAGATCCTGTGGAGGATTTCTTGAAACTTTCAGCCAAAGCAGTTGAAGCGGCATTACTGCATTGAGAGGGGCAATTCAAGTCCACGGACCCGAAAAGCTCTTCAACTTTTTGTCTGATTGAGGGCAGATAGCTGTGATTCCCAGTGAGAAAAGGAAATCTCACAGCATCACCCACTGCGCTTTGCACCTTGCTCTCAATTTTTGGCAAAGTAAGCGCAGATAACCCGCTTCCCCTGGAATCAGCAAGGTAATCAGTAGAACTTTTGCAACTCTTTGCCCTGAAGCTTCTCGTTGCTCTTTGTCTCAACATACTGGGTCCTCCCCCTACTGTTCTATGTGTTGAATTATGTCTAGCCTGCGTGCTCTTCACGTCCATGGCTAAACTCGCGTCCGTCTTATTGGCTACACCAAAAGCATCCCGAGGACTCGCATCCAAACTTGCTGCATCGTTTGGAGGACACTTGGAAAGAGGTGTCTTCTTGGCCTCGATGTACTTTTTGATGGGATAGCGCCTGCCAAAAGAGTCAACGAATGTCTCGTATACAAAACTGTCCGTGTCCTTGTCTGGGTCTACATCCCCTTCAGACCCACGAATGTCTCCTGGTTTAACCAGGGTAGCGCCACATTCATCTGTCTCATCACTTTTATGAGCCCCGTCCCCTTTTTTTATTTTCTTTATTTTTTTGATAAAAGGATGAGCGGCGGAAATGGATACCGTGTCATCTATAACCGAGATCGGCTCAAGACTCGAGCGCACTTCCACATCCGGGTGGTCAGTGGAAAGTACAGTTGAATCCCGCGCCTCGAACATTTCATTGCCAAGAACATCAGGAGAGTCGAACGGGTTTGATCTAGAAGTTGTTTTGCTTCCGAAAGCTTGCCCGTCATCAAAGTCCTCCACAATTGGTGTATGTGACTTTGCGACATCGATCCCTTTGTCCTCAAGATTGGCTGCGAAATGTGAGTCGCGCGCCTTTGCAACCATTGCAAACGCATCAGTGCATCCCGTCTCTGCCAACAGAGGCCCCTCCACTTTGGCAGCAGTCACGATCGTAGAGACTTCGCTCTCCACATCTGAGGTCTTCTCGGAAGCAGCTTCCGTAACCTCATTCTCAATCTCTTTTTCCTCGACTGGAGCACCATCTTCCTTTGCCTTTGTAGCTTGAAGGTCAACGACGACCTCGCTGTCTGTAACAAAGCCTTCGGAAATAATCGAAGTAGTAGCGCTGTTTAGGACCCGAAATCCTTGTCCAAGGGAATTGTCTATTTTTTTGGTTGAGTCCGAGTCACTGTCCGTCACCGAATGCCACGCAGCAGTGTACAAAAGGGTATTGGGCGCGCTCACGTAGGCAATGTTCGGTGTGCAAAAGTTCATGTCAGGCTCGCCAGTTGAAACAGTGTCAATGGGGCTGTTCGTAGAGAGAGGCGACTTATAAAAGAGGTCAGCGATATCGACCAATCTGAAAGAGGCGTCCTGAACAGTATCAATGCATTGAGGGGCATCGATTTTGTGTCTGTTGAAGGCGGTCTTGAGCAAAGAGAGAAACCTTGCATAGCTTCCTTTGGCATGAATCCAAATCTTGTATAAGGTCCTGGCGAGCCTTCCCGCTTTCAAAGTCAAGAGATTCAAGACTTTTCCGTTTGTGGACATCTTTGCACTCAAGTGGGTCGAGCAGGATTCTACACGTTGTAATCCTGTAGCGGCGGCAGAACCTTCGCTTCGATTGGCTCCTCCATTAGCAGGCACTTCCATAACTGACCGCACTTCGAAGAGAGCTTTCAATTGAGATGGGGTAAGGTTCTCCACATACGAGTTTTGCTTTGGTTCATTTCCCGACGTGAGACCATGAGTCAAAGAGACGGACACAGACAGTCCGGGGCTCTCCTGTCTCTCCCTCTTGAAAGACTTTTTATTGTTGCAAGCTTCAGAGGAAATTTGCTCGTATTGCTCCGAGTCCTTCAGGCCGTCACTTGCCGTGTTAGGTTTCTCGCTGCTTGCCTTGAGCCAATTTGGTCTGTGCAAAAACTTGCGCTTGAAGAATTCCCGCTTCTTTCTCGGGCCATTCTTCCTCTGCTTGGTTGCCTTCTCGGGTGGAGAAAGCGGTGGGTGCAAAAAGGATCTTACCTTGCAGTGAGAGCGATCCTCGTAGACTGACTCAATTCTCAGGGAGAAAAGAGTGTCACGAGGGAAATTCTCAGTGAAGATCCCCAGATTCTCCATTTCAGAGCTTTTGAAGCTGGTGAAAAGAGACATCTTGCACGTTCAACTTTTGCGGAACTGAGGCTCACAAAGAGCTGTGTTCGGGAAAAGTTGGAAGGAGCTGACAGACCTGGAGGGGAAATTTGTAAAATTTTCCTCGAGGTGGTAAGCTGGGTGGGTGTGAATTTGATATACTGTCGTTTTTGAAAGCACTTTGGAGAACTTTCGGATGTAACAGTAAGAGTGGTGTGGTAGGTATAAGTCTTGTTGAGTTGCAAAAAGGGCCCTAATTTATGTTCGCGAAGCACGCTCATGAGCCTTAGATCTTCCTATTTGTGGTGTTAGTGCGGGCTGATGCGCTGGTGATTAAACTGAAAGTCGAGACTCACTTTGGAATTCCTGATATTATTTTCGCTTTCTGTGTTGAGGCCTGCGGAATGCGTCTTATCTCTCATAGCACTGGAATGGCCTACAATATGTTGGTATACAAGACACTCAACAGCATCAGCAACTCCACTACTATTTTGACTTCATCTAGATTATGACAACAATTTATCGAGTCATCATCTTGCGGCATTCTCATTGGCCCTTTCGAAATCCAAGCACCTGAAAGCCGCTTCAGTTTGTGTCTCATGGGCCCCCTCCAAGCTTAACATAATTGCTCACCACTGTCACCTCAAGAACGACTCAAACAAATATGAAGGCTTTTGTTTGGATTTTCTCTGAGAGTATGAAGCTTCGTGTCTCTTCTTCCGATAAGGCATACACATGATGTCCTTACTCACGGCTGCAAAATTTAGCTCGTCACGTGGCCGAAATCATCCCAGGTAAAGTTCGCAGATTGATGGCCCTTGAATACATATTGTCTCGCCGTGATGAGACTCTAGTAGAACTGAGAATCCCGAGCTTTAATTTAATATGACAGCGTAAGCAAGATACTGGGTCGAGTACGATCTGGAAGACCGCATTTTGGTCCAAAAATCGACTCCGTTCTCTGATCTAGTTGGACTTTGGAAACCGAAATGGCAGTCCTAGAAGAGAGTTTGAGAAACGGAAAGAAAGAAATCAATCGTAGAGAAAGACGATTTGTCGTGATTCAGAGGGTAGAAAAGCTGGTCACAAGCCCATGGAAGGTGGTAACCACACATTCTAATTTCAAAAGCAATATTTACTCAATAACCAAAAAAAGGCGGACGGCCGACGCTCAAAAATAAAGTTAAATACGAACGACAAATTTCTTAAAAGATTTTCCCATTTTGCCTACCAACTCTCTCCCACACCTCGCGGCTTGGGTGCAAAATCTTATTACTAAAGCGCGACACAGACTCTTGGCCGATCTTGCCGCAGTGAGCCACGCAGGCACGTCGCGCACGTGATGTGCTTAATAAGGCCGGTCCAAAAAAGCCCGCACACTCCCAGATAACGTCAAACTAAAGATTAGATTTCTGATAAATACCCATAACTCCAAAAATGCAAGCCTCGGATCGGGTCAGCCATACCGGCGAGGTGCACGAAAACGAGCTGCCCTTCGAAGATGGTGCTAATGAGTTGCATCAGGACAGCGGATCAGATGCCGAGTCGGACTACGAAGATGAGGTTCCGGAGAAGAAAGAAAAAAGCAGACGGCCGCCCGAGAACAATTTCTCGCAGCAGCGGCTAAAAGCAGTAAATCCGGTATTTACAGCCAGGTCGGTGATTCCGATCCTCCTTCTCTTGGGTGTTTTTTTGGTGCCCCTTGGCGCAGCAATGTGGTTGGCGTCGCACAGATTGGAGGATATCCTTATAGAGTATAGTCAGTGTGAGACCGAGGCCTCGAGGGACCACTGGTCATCTATTCCCGAGGAATATTTGGAGTACAATTTGAAAGATAACGCTACGATTGGCAATGCTCAGTGGAGGTTGGACACGGACGAAACACAGGCCTATGAAGATGAGAGAAACGTTTGTCGCATTCAGTTCGACATTCCTCACAGAATCAAGGGGCCCCTCTATTTGTTCTACCGTTTGAAGAACTTTCACCAGAACCACCGTCGGTACGTGAAGTCGTTTTCCGAGGACCAGCTCAACGGAAAGGCGGCGTCGGTTAGCGTTATCAAGGATACCGTTGGTCTCAACTGTGAGCCGCTTTCAATAGACGAAAATGGCATGCGGATCTATCCGTGTGGGCTTATTGCCAACTCTTTATTCAACGACACGTTTTCCTCGACGCTCGAGGCGGTCAACGGAACATCCACTAGTTATAGTATGACCAACGAAGGCATTGCATGGTCGACCAATAAGAACCGGTTTAAAAAAACCAAGTACAACTACACCGAGATCGTGCCGCCTCCAAACTGGGTGAAGCGGTTTCCCAATGGTTACAACTCCACCAATGTGCCGGATATCCTGACGTGGTCTGAGTTCCAGAACTGGATGTTCACTTCCGCGTTTGCAGACTTCCACAAGTTGGCGCTCAAAAACGACAATGACGCGATCGAGCAGGGCACTTACGAGATCTCTGTCGGTTTGCATTTCCCTGTGCTACCCTACCATGGCCATAAGTACATTTTCTTGTCGCAAAGATCTGCGCTCGGGGGCAAAAACCCCTTTTTGGGGTATGTGTGGATCGCGAGTGGCGGAGTGTGCATTCTCTTGGGTATAGCCTTGTTGATTGTAAATGTTCTTTTGCCCAGAAGAGCAGGTGACGTCAATTTGTTGAGTTGGAACAGAGAGGCGATCGCCAAGGATGAAGAGTAGAGATTACTTGAGAAGTTTCTGGTTCTGGAAGATATTATATGCAATGAGCGATTTGTTTTCTCGGCTTAGGTTTGGTTATTCAGTCGGTAGGTTTCATTATTTATGACGACTCGATCAATTTGAGCATTCTCGTCAAGCATGCGAGACTAGTTCTTTTTCAAGGCTATTTATACGACAAGACCTGTTCAATTGGAGGTAGTGTTTGGTGTACACTTTTATGGGCCCTGTCAAAGTATATGAACGTCAGTCACTCGCGCTGTGCACGGCAGTGGTAGAATATCATTTGTGAACGAAGGGTGAATGCATGCTTATATAGTCTCGCTTGTTTACTCGTTGTATCCTTTTGTTCATAATTGGTAAAATTCTATTACAGAAGAGTAATGTAGGTGTATAGGCTCGATTAATTTGGGGTTTGATCTGAAAGAGATATTCATCGCAATGTAAGAAATGAAGAGAGCCTAAGACAAACGGAGGCATATAACGATTAGTCTTTTTCCAAAGTGTAATTGGTTTTGGCCTTCACAATAGACCTTCATAAATACACCATATCAACCTCATCTCCATCAACACCTAAAGCTCCGGGCTAAACCTGTTTCAGTGTACTCGGCTCCAGTTCCGAAGAATCAAGAGCCTTAGAGGCGCTTTCCAATTCTCTAAAGCTCTGTTCAATTTTATCGATCTGCCTTTCGTATTCAATGCGCATGGGAAGACAAGCAGCACCTTCTTTCTTGAACTTGCTTTTCCACTGTTCAAAAGTCTCCTTATATTGTTTGAGCAAAGTCGAGTAGTTTTCGATCAGAGGATCCGGGGAACCAGTGGCGTCTCTAAATGTCATGAGAGTCAAGTTTACCTGAAGTATGCAATTAAGAATTTTGTACTGAGGGCCACCGTGTCGTGGGAATAGCTCGGTGAGGACAATCATATCCGTCATTTCTTTGTAGATTGAGACGGCAAAATTGTATCTTTTCACAAGATTGTCTTCACGTGGGCTCATTCCCATGACTAAAACGGTCAAGTCCGCGAGACGCAGCTCAAATTCTTTCGAATGCTGCCGGAACAGATGGAGCGAGAACATCAATGGGTGGATGTGCAGTTTCAAGTCATCTGAAAAGCACTTCAATTGATCTCTTGTTTGTTGGACCGCTTGAGGAGAATTATAATTCAGTCGCTTGAAAAGAAAGTTGTCAGCTCGAGCTGATTCAGAAGAATTGAATGCTGCAATAGAAGAATTGAACGCTGCAATAGAGCTTAACGGTGCAGAGCCTATCTTCGGCGAAATGATTCGATCCTCAGCAACGACGATAAGTGCCGCAAAGACGTACGTTGCAACAAAAGTAGAGACTAAAACAAGTGAGCTTGGCTTCATGACTGCTGTTGAAAAACTGACACATTCTCCGTATTCTGAGCATCTCGAGGGATTTATATTGTACAACACGCTTCTTCGCAATGGGTGCAAATTTCATGTTGTGCGTGGGCGAATTTCAAATGCGACAGGGGAATATGAGCAGAACTGATGTCCTATTTCGGTAAACCATAGCAATATACTATTGTTCCCGAGAGTTATTGAGAGTTCCGCAATGAAACTGAAAAATTGTTTCCACCCTATTGTATGTGATTTGAGTCCTGTAGTTTCAACAATGTCGTTTCATGAGCGGCCTCGAGGGTCTGTTGAGCGAGGCTGACTTCGATACATTGGATGAACTTGCCGAGGGACGTTTGCGCTGCAGAGATTTCTCTAGTATGAGGATATCCAGTGTTAAATGAACTAAAGGAGGCACCACTCGTCCCTGTATCGATGGACGTAGCAAGCATACCCCATCTAATAGAGTAATCAATGGTAGATTGGAAGAGGCATACCTTGAAGAAGATAAGACTGACAAGAGTGTTCAAACGCACACATATTCAGGATGGGGCACTTGAAAATGCATAGACTGCTTTGTGATTCACGGTTGCATCGTAAGTGGGGTACAATTGAGACAATCTTCTGTGGATTGTAGCCAATTTTTTAAACAATGAGTCGGAGTTTTCGCAATCTGTGTTTCATGATTCATGGTTCCGTGATTCCATGATTTGCCCGAGATGATCCACTATACAAGATCAATACCCCCATGTTCTGAAAAAAACAAATATAGATAGGTTAATATCACGTACGAAAACCGTTCTGACTCCGCCCTTTCATCGCACTGAAGAACATCTAAAATGTTTAAAAACATAACATCTGAGGGTTCCGAAAGAGAGAAAAAACTCTCAATCTCTTCGAAATGCAAAACTAGTGCTCCAATATAATTGGAAAGGAGCGAGGTTTCCTTTTCTTTGTGGAACGAGACAAGGCAATCCATTGTCCCCTCTTCTCTTCAACTTGGCATTAGAACCGCTTTTAGTTCATCATGAGGAACTAGAGGGTGTTCCCATTATCTCCAATGGCGTGATGGTGGAGAAGATGAAATACCATGCCTTTGCCGATGATGTCAACATTTATCTTTGCGGGAACAAAGATTATGAGATAGTTGCAAAAGCTCTCGCGAAGTTTGAGCGTTTTAGCAATAGCAAGGTCAATGAGACTAAGACCAAACTCATGGGCGTGCATTCTTCTTATTTGCAATATCATCAGATGATACTACCG
Source organism: Metschnikowia corniflorae (assembly GCA_030581935.1). Classification (NCBI taxonomy): domain Eukaryota; kingdom Fungi; phylum Ascomycota; class Pichiomycetes; order Serinales; family Metschnikowiaceae; genus Metschnikowia; species Metschnikowia corniflorae. The sequence goes on along the minus strand of JAKTWD010000539.1, from coordinate 36,444 downwards.
TATCCTCAGATGTTGCTGTATTCGGAAGACTTGAAGTACTTGGGCTTGAAATTGGATTGAGTTAACCGGATACAGCTTATGACCTTTTGTCACAATCACGCAAGGGTACATGCATCTTGATTTGATTAGTCGGGCTACAGGCACCAATATGTATGTGGCCTCTCGAACGGTCTATAAGGACTTGGTGCAATGTATGAAGCCTCTGCAGTTGAAGAAGATGGATGAGGGTATAAAGAATGATTTGAAGAAAATCGCTGCGCACAAGATGTATGCCAGGCCATATAGTGGATATGGCCTTTTGCAAATGCAAGTACAACTTTAGGGTCACAGAGCAGCTGCCTCAGCTCTCTTTGAATTGGAGACATGGGCTGGTACACGAAGTATTTTCTGCTGGAATTAACTCACCACATGGCCAAGATCAAATTCATTCCACTCCTGAGTTCGAGAGGATTGAACTGTGCCGACTTCCTTTTGGAAAGCACGAGTGATTCTTCACACATCTCAAGTGGACGTTTACGAGAACAGAAATATGTTCCTTTGAAGCGTGGAAATTGATTGTACCACGCACACGTGAATTCACCAGCTCAACACTTTCGCTGGAGCCCGTATTGAATTCATCTTACGTGGTTCCAGATACCAGTCAAGAAGGTTATCAGCTCTCACAGCAAGAAGTAAAGGATTGAGATCGGCACAGTTTCAGATCTGTGAGTCGCAAGCAGCAAGAAAAACTTCCGCCATTACAACCGGGGAGGTTTTTGGAAATCTGCCCATCGGCTCGTCCCAAAAGACGATGGGAAAATTCTGGAGGCAACTACACAACTACGAATGAAAACAGAACAAAGATTTGAAAGCTCTTCATCATCTTAAACAGTCTAATGTTCCGACACAAAGACCGCAATTACAAGCTTCAAATATCATTTACGCCTTGAAGGGGTAGATCTGACAGGTATGCTCAAGCATCTTTACAGCGAATGCAGCTGCACGGAATCCTGGTGGAATCAGTAGACATGACATTGCCCATGAAATCGAATTCGATGTTGGCACCATTGAATAATGAGTATGAAATTACGCGCAACCTCAATTGGTACGTGGAGACTGTTCGCCGAATTTATTGTTCGGGAAAAAAGGATGCGGAATCTGGCATTGTGTTTCAACCACTTCTGAGACGCAAGCTGAAGAAGTTCTTGGAGCTTACTCGGGTCAGAACGGACTGACACGACTTGCGGGGGGGTAAGGAGGAGAGAGTAAGGCCTGAGATTACGGGCTCTTTCACTACTCAGAGCCTTTTCCAAGATGCATTATATGTTTTTCTATAGCAGCATAGATTTTTCTATAGAAGTATAGATTTTGCAACTTCAGGTGGGAGCCCCCTATCATACAATTGATTCTAAAAAAAAAGGATTAACCTACTAGCGGCCGAGCTTTGTACGCACGCACAATAATATATGGCGACGCGTTAACCCGGTATGCACTCTACCCAAAACAGTATCATAATTGCAAAAGCTCATCTTTACCACAGAAGCATATTGCTGAAGTGTTGGCAGCCTGAAAACCTCGGGCTTGGTGACTGATGACTTCAAGCGAGCGAAATAATCATCAATCCAACGATACCATAGAACAAATACCTATTATACTATGTCCATTGCCAGCTCCGCAAATGCACTAACTAAAGCCGATTTACTATCGAAGTATAAGGAGAGCGATGACGAACTAATCTCGCAGGAAGGGCTCGATTTCGAGAAAAGTGAAGAAGTAGAGTTGTCGTATTCGAAATTCAGCCATTTCCTGGCGCTTTCAGCGTTTAACAGCAACTCAAATGCCGATTCGCAAACTGGCGGGCGCAGCACCAGCCTGAAACTGGCCAGTCTGCCCTTTTTGAAAAGAATACAGATGCTGATGGCAAATGTGGAGATCGAGAGATTTCCTATTCGCGCAATGGAGTCCATACGGGAAGCTCCGCACGATGAAGTGTCGCCGTTTGTGAGAAGTAGTGATCCGAAATTAGATGCTGAGAGTTGGCGGTATCCATCACGAGAAAATGATCCTGAAGCTACTACCGGAACCAACAAAGACGCTTCTTCCTTCGGGCATCAGCGAAAGATTCTGGTGAAAATGTCATTGACACCCGCCCAGCGCATGGAGAAAAGGCCTGGTCTACGAACTACAAACGCCTTAGATGACTTTGAGTTCTACGAGAAAATCGGGCGTGGGGCCTACGCAGACGTTTTTCGCGGGCTCAATAAGAAAACAGGCAAAATCATCGCCATCAAGCAGATCGCTTTGGAAAAAGACTATAATGCTAGTGCGCTCATGGGCGAAATCGATCTTCTTAAGATCCTTCGACACCAGAACATAGTGAAGTATCACGGGTTTGTCAAGACGCTGGCGTCTCTCAACGTGTTTTTGGAGTTCTGTTCTGGGGGCTCTTTACGCCAGATCTATAAGAAACAAGGCCACGGATTTCTGGAGAATGAGATAGTGAGCTACGTGCACCCGATACTAAAGGGCCTCCAGTACTTACACGAACAAGGTGTCGTGCACCGAGACGTCAAGGCGGCTAACGTGCTTCTCACTGGATCCGGGGAGTTGAAATTGGCCGATTTCGGCGTGGCCACAAAAGTGTCCAATCTGCATAACACTGTGGTGGGGACTCCAAACTGGATGGCCCCTGAGACCGTCTTGGGTGGAGACGGTATTTGTACTGCATCCGATATTTGGTCCTTGGGGGCCACCATCGTCGAATTGTACACCACACGCCCTCCCTATCATGAATTCAATCCGATGGCCACATTGCATGCTATAGGCACCGACGAGCACCCGGTTTTGCCCGCAGGTCTCTCTCCGTTGGCACGAGACTTCCTCCTAGAGTGTTTTCAGAAACAGTCGAATCTTCGGATCAGCGCAAAGTTGCTCTTGAAGCACCGGTGGTTGGGCTTGAAGGAGGCAAACGACACACACGCTTCGAACTCGTCTAACCCGAACCCCTCAAATCAGTCGAACCAATCGAACCAATCAAATTGCTCTGATTCTCAGAGACAGGAATCGAATCCGCTATCTACGAATCGACTGGGCCGAGAACATGAGGATTTGACTCCAACCACACAGGTGCTGAACGTAACGAAGAAAAATCCCCAGATCTCGGGGCAAAATCTCTCTCGCACAGAGTTGCTCGCAAAATATGCCGAGGCCCCGACCGACTTTGCCACGGAATCCGCGGAAACATTGTTCCTGGCCAGCAGCAATATGGACACCACTGTCAACATAAAGGCTGCACTTCAAAGACAACTTGCGCTGGCACAGGAAGGCGCGGTCGAGGAGCATGATCCTTTCTACGAAATGGGCCCCAATGACTTCGACACCGGCGAGCTCGAGGTCCAGGAGAAAACAGCGTTTTTGCTCACGAAGTTGTCTGCACGCGTGAGATCGTGTCACCTGGCCACTGCCGAGGCGATACCTGTCCTTGAGAAACTCACAGGCCGATTGTTTCATCTAGCGAAAAAGTACCCAACCTCACACGACACTATAGTGCGCGAGCACGGGATTCTCACTCTCATGGAGCTCCTTGAAAACGCCCTGGAATTCTCGGAAAGCACGCGGCTTTGGCATCATGTTCTCGGCACCCTCAACCAGCTATTCTCTCGCAACGAGGCCCAGATCGAGAACTTCGCTCTTTTGGGAGGCATCCCGCTAATCACTCGCTTCTCAAAGATATGCTACGGACTATCTGTGCGTGCACAAGTGGTGAAGTTCGTGAAATCACTCCGTCAGTCTGAGCGAGCTATGCTCATGTTTGTGTCTTCGGGCGGTATTCGTGTTCTCTCACGCTTCTTGGAAGAAGATTTTGATACGAATCCCGACTTCTCCCTCGTGGCCGTGCACTGCATCCACGAGATATTGGCCAAAGACCTCACACGGTTCAAGTCAGACATGTGCCGGATTTTGCTGAAACACGGAGTGGTTTTCTGGTTTGTTGTGTTGCTCAACCGCCTCACCAAGATCTCTCCACAAAAAAATAGCAAGGTGCCGCCGGAGCAGGTGGAGAGTTTCGTGGACAAAATCCTAGAGGTGATCCGGTACTTTGGCCAGGCCGAGCCGCGGGTAAGAGTCAACATTGCAAGCCCAGACTTGTTCAAACTTTTGATCAAGGTTCATCCTGCGCTCTCTTTTCACCGCCAAATGGAGATCTTACGGTTTTTTCGCTCGGCCAGCTGCATCTTCGAACTCTTGCCCCCTATGGCCTCTGCTGACGTGTTGGAGTTCTACGTGGCGCTTCTCCGCCAGTACACACCCGCACATCCCCAGTATAAGGATGTGTTGAACGTCGTGTGCCCCTCTCTATACAACTGCTGTATTTTGAACCATACACGCGAGCGGAAATTAGCACAATTAGGTGCCATTCCGTTGCTCAGAGACCTCTCGCGCATCAACTTGCCCTTCCGCCAGTTCGTGCTTCCGGTGCTTTGCGAGCTTGCCTACGGTGACACGGGTGTACGGGCTCTTCTTTTGAAACACGACATTCCCACAGTGTACTACAATTTACTCGTGGATCCTTATTGGCACTACAATGTCATGGATTCAATCCTCCACTGGAGCTCGCAGGACCCCAAGTTCAACTGGCTTGCGTCTGCGACGGCAAGAGACTGCTTGGTGAGCGGCTTCATGATGACCAGCGTGTCTAATCTTGAGGCTGTGCTTGAGAACTATCTCAAATTGATGACCAAAAATGACCTCGTGGTGCGACTTTTGGCGAGAGATGCCATCATCGTTAACATTGTGGACAAATTGGCAGCCTACAGCCGAGCGCCCGCGGCCAAGCTTTCGTTGCTCCGCATACTCTTTCAAATCCTATCGTATGCATGTGCATCAGGATTGTCGGCGTTACAGAGCTTGGCCGCCGTATACACGACAATGTCGTCGATTGTTGCTCTGGACCCTTCTGTATTGGCCCAAGACCTCGCGACTCGCATCATTGTGGTAATCGGCCCGGAGTGCAGATAACACTTTGTCCGAGGTACTCTCAAATGTGGAGAAGCGTTCAGAAACCAAAGTCACAATCACCGATCTCCATTTTAAGTTTTTGGAAAATGCCTATCATATCCTACCCATCTCCGCGTGTGTCACAGCTTGACGCCAGTCTCTTGGATGATGAACTTTTTTCGCTTTTGAGGCAGCAGTTGTCGGATGCGTTTCTGCTCATTTCGACCAAGCCTTGGTCTTACAATCTGCACCCAGAGCTATGGTCGCTTATACTTAAGTTGGTCATTTTTAGACTTACCACATTTAGCACGGGTTCATCTTACGGTTTCAAGCTCCAGAATTTGAAGTTGTCCAACAAAAACTCTAGCAGCGTCATTGGCAGTCGCACACGGTACCTTCTACTAGGCACGATTCTCGGGGAATATCTCGTGAAGAAAGTACAATCGTACTTGTTCGCCCATGAAGTTTCTCAAGATGAGCCAAGGAATGTTTTCGAAAAGATCAAGAATCTTCTTCTCCGATACAAGACAGAAATTATCAAGGCCACTGGAGACACGATCCAGGTCTTGGAGTTGCTCAATTTCGTATCATTTTTGATTGTGGGCCGCTACCCGAGCTTGCTCTACCGAGTCTTGGGTATCTCAGTGACGCCTATTGTTGCAGATTTACTCAAATTCAACGGTACAAAAGTGAACTTCGAGTTTCAAAACCGCCAGTTGGTGTGGAACGTCATGACTGAATTTCTTGTCTTTATTCTTCCTTTATTACAGTTGAGGAAGCTCCGGCGGATGGCTCGCAGCTTGTTGCCGAAGAACAGGGATGACCAGCAACATTATGGCTACTCAGAAAAACCTGTCACGACAAAGTTTACATCTTTACCATCATCGCAGTGTGCAATGTGTATTGAGACTACCGAAGCGAGGGGGATCAAAGCGACGAGTTCACAGGTTACCAATCCATGCGTCACCAACTGCGGCCATATTTATTGCTATGTATGTTTAGCAGCCCGTTTCAACGGGATCGAGAATGGGAATGAGCAGGCTGAAGGATGTCCACGGTGCCGATGCAAAATCACTTCTTTTAGTCAGTACGGCAACTCTGATGGGGATGCCGACCAAGATGCCATAATGGTACAATACGAGACTGTGGAGTCTGGAGATGAACAGGAAGCTGAGGACGTACTTGACGATGCACATGAGACAACTTTTCAAGACAAAGTCAAAGAAGTGTCGGAGAAGCCATCCACACTTCTTGGGGCCCATAACTCCGATCAGTCGGATTATAGTGAGAATGAAGACTTGGAGGAGGAGGGCGAGTATTCTGACGACTTTGTTAGCGACGAAGACGATGATGATGACTTTATGGACGAGGCAATGCTGTGATATCTGGGATTGTAATTTGATGAGTTTCTCATTTTGCTGACCCTTATTAATCCACATCATCAGAGTCAATATCGTGCCTTCCAACATTCATAAGTTTTCCTCTCACGAGGGTCACCAATTCATCGCTGTACCGCTCGAGTAAACTATCGTAACCACTTGTGTCTCCCAAAAGGGCTAAGGTATCCCTCAAATCTAAGCGAAGTACTTCCTTTGACCCTTCATCCAAGAGGTCTTTCTTTACAAAAGACTTAATCATTGCAAGATATGCCGTACATCTCTCTTTTGCGTCATTGGCAGTTGAAATTGGAGGGGGAAGGCTCGGAGCAACGCCCTTTTGAGGCGAAACGAGACTTTGTGTTTTTGTTGCATTTTGCAATGACCTCGATACTGAGCTTTGACGGCTTTGACTGGGGCTTCGGTTGATAGAAGTTTGTGAGCCCTGCAGCAGTGCGAGTTTCGGGGGAGAGACTGATTTCGACCGGAACGGAGATCTATCCGGGCTGATGCTCGGTTGCGGTTTGTGGGGAGGCGTGGACAAAGATTGCGCTTTTCTGCGAGCCTCAATCCTCTTCAAAGTAGCATTTGTCAAGCGAGGGGTTGGCGATTCAGGCTCAGTTCCAGTCCCTTCAGACGATAATGATGACACGCGGATGGGCGACGTGATCAGCTTGGGTCCATGGGTAGTCAGCAAGAATTTGCGTGTAACTTTAGCATTCAAAGGTGACACATCTGAGTCTGGGGTGCACAACTTAGAGTCGCTTAGTTTGTTTGTGGCTCTTGTCTCGTCTTCCGTATCTCCGGCAGCCTTCCATTCAAACAACACTCCGTCTGAACCCAAGGATAAAAGACCCTCTTCTCCCTCAAAGAGCCCAAGCACCAGTTCTAGGTGGCCCCAAACAGCAGAAATTTGCTTTGTGGTAACCAAATCAAATGTCCTCAAAGACCTGTCAGTGCAAGCGACTGCAATATGGTCATTGCCAAGTTGCAAGAATTGATCAACGCAAAGCGCTTCTGTTGACTTTTCGCAATAAAGCTTTAGTGACTTTTTGAAGTCAAGTGCTCGTGTGTCGTAGATCAGCAAGCTCTTGTCGTTCGAGGATATGATAAGCTCAGTGTCAGAGACACTCATAGCCAAGGGAGTGTTCTTTAATGTGATTGTCTTTTTGTGGAGCACCTCGATCGTTGTGTCTACCATCACAAACTCGTGCACGGATATACTGCGGTCTGCTGAGCACACAAAAAGATAAGGCTGACTATACTTAACCGATATCAAGTTGGCGGTATGCGTCGAGAGAGTACCTAAAACATCCCATACCAGATTCGACTTGCAGTAAATTTGAATCATCCTGTCGCGAGAAATGCTGCAAAGAAGTGGCGTGTTAGCCACCTCAAAGTATATGATATCATTGATTGCTGACCCATGAGCCTTGATTGTAACCTCTGTCTTTGGGTCCGCTTCCGATATGTCGAGGATCGTGAGCTGGCCGTACCTATCTCCCAAGAATATACTCGAGTCGTGCTTCTCGATTGCTGTCAACTCGTTGGTCAAAGAATCCGCCTGTAGAAGCCGGTGTGATGCCAATTCTTTCACAGAAGTCGTGTGTGAGAGACATGATATCTTTCCGTCTTTGGAATAGAGCAAAATTTCGCCCAAAGAAGTGCGTTTTCCGCCTGCTAAGGACTTCATTGGTGGGTTCACGAGCTCAATACAATTACCGGACTTTTTCTCAGCTAGCTTTATATTTCCCTCGTTTGTGAAGAGAACCACATGACCAGCACCAAAGCACTGCGCCCTAAGGACAGAGGGATCTGGCTTGAGATTAATGTTTTGTATCCCTTGCACCAACTTTGTAGGCGATAAGGGAGAAGGCTGGGAGATGGACTCGGTAAGAAAACTGAGCTCGTCCAAGCTCAAGGATCGCATGTTATATTGCCTGTCAAAGATCCAAAGCAAGGCTTCAGCGTCATCAAAGGCTACCGCACTGATTTCCTCGACATCGAAATCGAGTTTTTGAAGAGGAGGGTCATTCTTTAGGGACAATAGAAATAATCCCCGCTGTTCCAAAATGAGAATCTCCTCTGGGCCGAGCGAAACCAAGCTCTGGAAACTGCTGTCCAAGAAACTTCCCAAAACAATATTACGGCCTCTCAAAACAGCCAGCTTTGACGGTGAAGACGCGTCTTTCAGATCTAGCAGCCATACTTTCAACAGGCGGAGACCCGCACTTATTATTTCCCCAAACTCTGATCCCGTGTCCTGCCATATTAAATCATTGATAGGCGTGGTGCACTTGTTCACTGCTCGGCGCTGGATCGACGTGGCCGAGTAACGCCATATATATAGAAACCCGTCACTCATTGTCCCCAACGAGCAGAGATATTTCAGATTGGGTGAAAATGCAACCTGGCAGATACCAAAACTATGCTCATGAATTACCGCAAACGGTTGGCTAGACCCGTCAGGGGCGAGGGAAAAGAGAAGCACTCGCGGCTGGTATCCACTTTCTCCCACGGCCAACACCTTTCCATTTGGCGAAAGGGCCACACAGGTAGGTGCACGGACTTTATCCTTGAGCTTTGAAAAAGCCCCTGAGCTAGGCGCCAGGTCTTTCCCCTCAAATTGGCCCGTCAGCACTTTTTCAGAATCAGCGTGGGTCCCCCTATAGTGGTGAGTATAGTTAGTAGGGAACCCATAGATATCTCTTTTTAGGTCATCCTCGCATACTGTAGTTTCACTTAGTTTTTGAGAGTTCGACTCGCCGGTGGAGTTGGCCACAAACAATCGCTGTTTTTTTAGCGTGCCTTCTGGAGATATGCTTGCTACAACCACCCCACTGCCAGCCACATAGGCGATGTTTTCGCCGAGGGTTGCAAATTGTGATGCACTTCTTGCCGTGGTTCCTTTCACACCATTGAATACGATTCCCAGGGACCGCAACTGGGAATTCTTGTTTTTCATTATACTTGAAATATTTAATCAAAGAAATTTACCTGAATCAAGCTCATAAATACTCTCTTATGAAGATCTGCTTTAGTGTAAACAGACGGCCTGGAAACACCTTGGTCGAGCGCGTTTGTGCAGGCCAGCCCCAGATTTCGCGAGGAGGCCATCTCTGTTTTCCATTATACGGGCTATAAGTTTGGCGGTAGATAATCTCGACAGAGCACAACTTCGATATTAGCAGGTATTGTGATTCTTAAAGTACGCTTTTTGGAGTTGAAATCTTTTTTCCAAACTGTGAGGGCATCTTGTGACGTTATTCTCGCGTAGTCGCAACATTATTCTCAGAATGGTTGAGCTGATCGAGCTTTCGATTGAGGAGACCAATAAACTTCGAGCGCAGCTTGGGCTTCCTTTGATTCCGACTGGTAAAGAATTTCACGAAAGTATTGATGAACCGCAAGACTCAAGTGGGATAAAAGCAACTCATCTGAAAGATTCTCACAGTGAGCGAGGGAGTCTAAATGAGAGGAACCTCGGGAATCCATTTTCTGACGGCAAAAGTCAAATTATTGATAAATTCAATTCGTCTGACAAGTATCACAAAGTAACCTTTAACTATGACGACGTCGACACCAATTCATGGCTTGACTCCGTGGGTAAGAAAAGGACAAGCAGCCAGGAAGATTCACAAATCAAACAAAGCATAGACGAACATTCCGATTTAAAAGAGTCAAGGACAACAATAAAACATAGTGCGAAAAGCTTGAGCAAGCTCACTGATGGTGAGACCTTGACCCTTGCGGACGGTGGGGTCTTGGATGATTCAGGAGACGAACTAGTCAATGACAAGCTAGAGAAAGAAGCAAAACTTTCACGTGATCTCAAAGAGAGGCAGAAAGAGGACTATGTGAAGTTCGGAAAACCAAGACTCGCCGGCGAGAATGGTAGTGATGATGGCGATTCTGAAGAAGGCAAGCTTAGTCCCATAGTTCTTGAGGGAGGCGTGATACTGTTGGCCCCAAGTCACCCAAGTGTGATTGAAGAAAGTCAAAATGCTGCCAGTTTCGGAACAGTCGCCAGTATTGACTCGTTATTTGATGATGCGGAGCCGCTGAAGCAGAAAGTGACCATGAAAAAGCTAAAAAAGAAACCCAAAGGCGGGTCTTCTAGGAAACGACAACGTGAATTTACGCAAATTGACGAATCCGGGCCAATGTTTACTGCCACCCTAGAAGAGGATGAGGATCTTGAAGATGATCTTGAAAAGGTCCTCAATCGTGCAAGACTCAATAAAATTAAGGCTCGTAAGCAGTTGACCGCAGAGGAACTAGCCCACGAGGTACAACTGCATAAACGGCACGACTTCGCCGCTGAGCTCGATTCTGAATTTGTGTACGATAACACGAAAGACTTTCTCGATACAATCGGTGCAATCGGTACAGTCCAGACAGGTTCACGCGACTCAACCTCCATATTAGGTGATGAGTCAAATGTCGCTAGTACTGATGTCAATCAGGAGTCAGAGGCGCCCAATTTCCCTGCACAAAATACAGAAGCTGCAATATCAGTTGGAATGCCCGTTAGTTCTGAAGGTATTGAGGAGACTTCAGAATCTCCTGCGAAAAATAGTTCAGGTTCACTCGATCTCAACAGCGTACTGGCCACTCTCAAATACCTTCGTGCCAACTCGAACATTCTGTCGGACCAAAAGTTGCGGAAAACGAAAGCAGAAAGAGAAAGACGGAGGGAGGCGGAATTGGCGAAAATTCAAATCAACGTGGAGGAGCGACTCGTACGTGACCAAATGGCCAGCGATCCCGCATTTCTCAAGATGAAGTTGGAAGAGCAGGAGAAAGTGATCGACCGTCGCTTGAATGACATTCTCATCCAGAAAGGGATAGTTGCCGAGACGAGAAAAGTTGGAAGGTATTCAAAGTACAGTGGGCCAGCTGATTCCTTACAAGATTACAACCCGAACGTCAATGTTGAATACACGGATTCTCAAGGCAATCAATTAGATAGCAAACAGGCATGGAAGGAGCTCTCGCATCGCTACCACGGGCTGGGACCAAAGCACAAAAAAGAGCGTATTTTACGCAAGTCCACGGAGGAGCGAGTGATACATTAATATTGAGATGACATCTGATAAAGTTTGATGAGAAACTCAAATAACAACGTGATCAATGAAATCTGTCAACTTTTTTGAAGACAAGCGATTGTATTGCATGAGCCCTCCACTCTTGAGCACCAAATGATAAAAAAAAAAGCAAAATATTTATTTTCTCCCACGAAACTCTCCGAGTATATTTTTTTTCTTTTCTGAAAAATCAATTGTGTTATAAAAGGTTCCCACCTGAAGCTAAAAAACTTATTTTCCTATGGAGAAACCTACAGCATATGTAAAAAAAGGCACTGAGTGAGATATCTCGACTTCACCGTTCAATTATAGCTCAAATGTACCATACCTTGCAGTAATCTTTTCACGGAAAGAAGAAGAAACAATTCTGTGAAAGCACATTTGAGCTATTGAGGCCTATCAAAGCTGTTGATATATAGGCATGAGCTTATAATAATCTCAAAAGGATACTATGTAATATGACGGTCTGGGTGATCATATGTGTCTCTAATCACTTTTATCTTCAGAAAAATCATGCCATTATAACGAAAGAACAATCAAAATACAGTGAATTATCTGAGCTTAAAATTCTAAAACTATTGAAAAATCTTTATTCTCAGTGAATTGGCTATATTGTGGAAGACAGGTCAATCCGCCTCCAAACAGCTCACTGGTGAGACAGATATAACAACCTTTGTAATGTCAAGCATTAAAACAAAATTCTCGGCTGTGGCCATAAATTTAAAGTTTTATGCGGCTACTTAACGCCTGGGATTACAAAAGAGTACAGTATATTAGGAGCCGTGGGGGAAGTCTGAGGGTTTGAATTGCCTAAACTTGCTGTTCTTTCTCACGCTTCCACATTTACGGCATTGGATTGCGAACCCGTCTCGAGCATCGTGTTTTCAGAACATTGTAAATCTTAAGCCTCGTCTATTTGTGAATCATTTTATTTTGTACCTGGATGAATCTGAGTATGATCAGAATGCTCGGGCAGGACTACTATGCTTGCATTCGCACACAAAATTTAGCACTTCCTTCCCTGGTTGCAAAATTGTCAATACACAGAATGCGCGGTGTGCAAAATTCTATAACTTCCAGAATTTGCAACGTCAAGCCGGGAACCGACGCACCCTTTACAATCGGGCCAGAAGAGATTTGAAAAAAAATATGCAATTGGGGGGCATAGCGCCATATTTGGAAAGATTTCACCATTTTGTTCTTACTGCAGATTCTCCCACCTTCCTCGAAGAGCTGTTACTATGTGTGGACCAGATTTGTGTATGCGGCCACAATCATAATTCTATTATAGTTGAGATTTTCACACAAAAATATCCGATTGGTAAAAAAAAGCTCAGGGTATAGGAAGAAAGTCACCAGTTTAGAATTGTCGATCACCAGGATTTACCATCACAAGCCCCGCTAAAAATGTCTGACACACTGTCTGACACCAGTTCTGTGATCAGTTCTGAGTATAGCTCCGAAGCAGGCTTTAGCGTACACCCCAATTTTTTGTATCCCGATAGTGACTCATTACCATCTGACGCTGCTTGTTCTGTTACCGCCAATACTAAGTCAGAGATCGGCGAATTCTTCACTGCCTACTCAGACAAAATTGAAAAGAAAAGCGAGAAACATAGGAAAATCCTCAATGAATTTTACACATTACTAGCATATCGTGAGAGTGGTTTCATTCCACCCAAAGTTTTGAGAGCTGCGTGTGAGTACGGGGCGTATAATGGAGATACCAATGCATTACTCGAGTTTGCCTCAACCTTGTTTGAACAGGTATTAGAACAGGCTACGAAAAGACTCGCAAAATCGGAACGTCTTCATTTGGGTTGGCTTTACAATGGCACAAGAGGTTCCTTTGTGAAATGGGCAAAGGCGCATTATGTTCAGCATTGTCAAGAAATACTGAGTTTCGAAGATTTGAAAATATTATTTCTGGATGACAGCGTCGACGATGTTGAGAGGTATTTTCACTCGACTGCAGGAAAATTTCACAAAGACGAGTATATACCAAAGATCGAGAAGATAAAAGGAGATGCTGTCACCCTATATGACCAAAAGAAAGAGGAGTTAAAGAGCAGTAATCTGTATAATAAGTTGCGCAGGTTATGGTAGGTTTTGACAGGCGATCTCATGGGACATCCAGGACACCAATCGAGCTGAACTCGAATGATATGGCCATAGAAATCATTTGGAACAACGTGAGTAGAACTTTCATACAAATACGTCTTCATTTTAATTCATCAAATCAAAGCTATGCATGAAAGTCATGATGAAATTTAAGAATAGTTGCTGAATTAGAGGTGATAAGTGAAAACTTATAGGCAAGTTGAAACCCTCAGGGTGCGATTACAGATATCTTGAAAAAAGATCATGCTCATCATGGAGAAATCTGTTGCTTGTACTAGACGCTTAAGTTTAAGAAAATAACCCAGGTGTGACGAAGCTCTAAACTAAAGGATGGACGTGGTGAAAGGCCATGCGCATGTGTTGCTCACTCAGCTTTATGCTGGTATGAGTATAGTGCCTAAAAAGCACAAAAGGCTCGGATCTTCAAAAAAATTGGATCGACTTCTTGGTAAATTCGAGTCTATATCCCGGAATCCCACAAGAACTCAATGTTGTACCCCAGAGCTGATGTTCTTGCACTTAAAATATTATCGCAAAAAAGTTTTATGTGCTCCCACACAAAGCCGCGGGAGCGCCGAGAGTGAGAAATTCTAAGCCATTCTTTTGTACCAGAGAACGAAGAAGGAAAATACCATTTGCTTCTTGATGCTTTAAACTAACGTTTTCAAAGGCGAGCTTATCACTTTTTTTGTGTTTCCCCACAACTTATTAAATTTACGAACCTCGCGACTACTGCAATTGGTAACATTTTCGGCGTTAACGTCCGGCTCGGCCTCCGCGGGCATCTCATTGGTTTGTGTAAATCACCCATTCCTGTACATTGACAGGATAGCGTAATCAATTCCATCACCTCTGGAATCTAGAAATGGCCCCATACATAAGCGCGTGCGTCTATTCTTGGCTGAAAGCCTCTTCGATTAATACGAGTAATTTCGAGACAAGTCTCCCCATATAAGACAGAGTTCACAATGGTTCTGCATGATGCGCTAATATCCATTTCGGGCATGACCTGTGCCGCCTGTCTGGGATCTATCACCGACGCTTTAGAGGCACATGCTAACGTCCATCAAGCGTCAGTTTCGCTTCTTACCAACGAGGCAAAAGTGAATTTTTCTGAACCATTGACTCCTCAGGACATTATTAGCACCATAGAAGATTGCGGCTTCGATGCAAGACTTGTATCTGTATCGCCTTCCCAGCTTCCGGCTTCCTCGCTAGTCTCCACTAATATAGACATCTCGGGTATGACTTGCGGCGCGTGTTCTTCGAGCATCACCGAAGCTCTTGAGCGCATTGAGGGTGTTCAGCTGGCCAGCGTTTCGCTTTTAACAAATCTGGCCAAAATACTGCATGGAGAGAGTGTTTCTGTCAAGACACTCATCACTACTATAGAGGACTGTGGATTTGATGCTAATCTAGTCTCTTCCACGGGCTTGACCGAAAATGAATCTGTGCCCATGACAGAAACAAAACTAGAGGTCTTGGGTATGACATGTGGTGCATGCTCTGCTTCGATTTCAGAGGCTCTCCACAGGCTACCGGGGATTGTTTCGGCAAATGTGTCCCAGATTACTAATGCCGCGCATATAATACACGAGTCTACCTTAGCTCCAGAAATGATCAAGGATACCATCGAAGATTGCGGGTTTGATGCTCGCGTGCTCCTGTCGGAACTACGCCTTCGAGAGTCGCCGTCCGAAGACGACAAGGAAAACTTTGTCCTACATATAAACGGTATACACGAAGACTCCGACATACTCCATCTTCAATACAACATCGAAGCGGCTCTCAACAGTTTGGCCGGAGTTGAAGATTTTCATTTTAAGTTCAAGGGCCAGGTAGATCTTGCAGACTTTGAAAACGATACCTCAGACTTGGGCCAGGAGAGCCTCACGGACGAGCTTAGAGTCACTCTCTCCACCAATACCACCGGCATTCGGCTGCTTTTGGACACACTCAACAATGTTGATGAGAACGTTGAGTTCACGATAACAAACTCGATCGACCAGTCGTTGAGCGCACAGCTCGATCTTCTTTCAAAAACAAAAGACATCGACTACTGGCGGTCGACCTTTTACTTCTCCTTGCTAGCAGGAGCACCTACTGTAATTCTCAGTCTCACGGAGACTACCACTCTTTGGAAAAAGTTGACTATTTTCCACGGGCTTTACCTCGTCTCGGTACTCGAGTTTGTGCTAGCAACATACATCTTGTTCCAACTTGGAGCAGTGTTTTTCAAGAAATTTAAGGTATTCATCCGGCACCGCGGTAAGAACGCCAACATGGACGTTTTGGTGTGCATCTCGACGTCCGTGTCGTACATGTTCTCCGTGTTGTCAATGTTTCTCAGTGTGTGGACCGGGCAGATGGAAAAGCCGCCAAAAGTGCTCTTTGAGACCGTGGCCATGCTTGTTTGTTTTGTATCATTCGGGAAATGGATTGAGAATAGGGCCAAAGGTGCCACGTCTTCGGCTCTTTCGAAGCTCATGTCCTTGACCCCTACCACGTGTACCATCATTGATGACGATGAGCAACTCAAGATGATAACCGCTAACAATGGTGACGACAAGGAGCCAATGGCTGCCGAGCTTCTGGTTAGAACTATCTCAATCGACCTCATCCAAAGAAATGACGTTGCGCTCGTGTACCCAGGAGGCAAAATTCCTGCCGATGGCAAGATCATTCATGGCAGCACAGATGTGGATGAATCTATCATTACGGGCGAATCCCTACCAGTGCATAAAAAGGTTGGTGACACGGTTATTGGAGGGTCTATTAACGGACCATTCCACGTGTACATCCAGGTGAGTGGTGCGGGGAAGCACTCGCAGCTCCACCAAATCATCAACATCGTGAAGGAGTCGCAGGTCAACAAGGCACCAGTGCAAAGATTTGCCGATTTTGTTGCTGCGCGTTTCGTCGTGTTTGTGCTATGCCTTTCCTTTGCCACGTTGCTTTTTTGGGTGATGTGTCTGGCATTCTATTCACAGATTCTTCCTGCAGCATTCCTGAAGGAGGAAAACGGAAAATATTTTGTGTGCTTGAAGCTCTCAATCTCTGTGATTGTTGTTGCTTGCCCCTGTGCTTTAGGTCTCGCGGCTCCCACGGCAGTGATGGTGGGAACTGGTGTGGGTGCAACTTTCGGGGCATTGATTAAAGGAGGTGACGTTTTGGAAAAGGCCAGCAGGGTCAATGTGATTTTGTTCGACAAAACTGGAACTCTTACGAAGGGAGAAATCCAGATTTCTAAATTCAAACAAATGTCAAGTGGTCTCTCGGAGAAGCAATGGTGGACCCTAGTTGGCTCGGTGGAAGTGCACTCAGAGCATCCCTTAGGTAAGGCTATCAGTGCTCACGCCAAAAAAATCTTGAGTTTGAATTATGAGTGGGACACTTTTCAGGCCTCCATACAAGACTTCGAAGTCCTCACCGGAATGGGTGTCCGGGCGCAAATCATCATGGATGGTGAATCACATGATGTCGCTGTAGGCAACCGACAGATGGTGGTGAAACAATTCCCACAAGCCCGCGCTGATCTCTTGCAGATACTCGAGTCAGACTTGAAAGATTCAGTGTGCAGTGTGTCTCATGTGATAATTGATGGCGCCTACGGTGGGTTTTTGGAACTTTCCGATACCATCAAGCCTTGTGCCAAGAATGCTTTAGACTATTTGCAACATGTGGAGCACTACCAGGTGGGCATTGTCACCGGAGATAACAAGGCAGTTGCACATAGAATTGGGGCCGAGCTCGGCGTGCCTAGAGGCAATATCTTCAGCGAGGTCTCACCTATTGACAAAGATAAAGTTGTCACCGAGATCCGCCAGCGCTTTGGCGGTCCAAAAAATGTGTCGATTGCATTTGTGGGTGACGGGATCAACGATGCGCCTGCATTGGTCCAGGCAGATATCGGCATGGCTATTAGTACCGGCACAGACATTGCGATAGACTCGGCCGAAGTCGTGTTGATAGGCTCGCAGGGAAAAACAAACGACTTGTACGGCATCATCACGGCACTTCGCATATCACAGGCCAGTTTCAGCAAGATTAAATGGAATTTTTTCTGTGCTACGATCTATAACTTCTTGATGTTGCCTTTTGCCATGGGCTGTTTTCTCACTTATGGCTTGATGCTTTCCCCTGTGGCTGCCGCTGGTGCCATGGCATTCAGTTCCATCAGCGTTGTGCTTAACTCGTTATTGCTCAAAAAGTGGACACCACCCGAAATAGGAGAGTGTGTGAAAAACTCATTCATACGTGAGGAGGACGTTGAAAGTACATTTTCCTTGAGTTCTTCTACCTTGGCTGACTTCAACGCAATAAAGAAGGGGAGCTTGAGGAGCAGAGTTCGGGTGTGGAGAGCGCCAAGCTTAGTTTCTCGGCTCAAAAAAAAGGTGGGTGGAAGCACCGAATATGAGATGATTGACTCACCTCAGCATTAAGTACATAGACTCGTTCCTGACCGCATTTTAATGTTGTTGATATTAATTAGAGGAAATTTGTGTTTCAATGAACATCAAGTGTGGGCTTCTTGTGGTTTGGCCAGAAAGGGACGAGACTAAGCTTACGGCAAGATGGACTTGCATTGGATTGCTTGCTTTCAATATCGTGAAATGCAATTTCAAGAGTATGGAAAGTCGGCTGACCTGCCCGTTGAGAAGGCAGGGTTTGTGAACGGTGGGCTGATCTCTCACCGATTGCACCCGGCTTACAAGCTCAGCCTCATCTGTTTACTAGGGTAGCTGAGAAATACTTATCCGTTCTAATCAACTGATGGTGAATTCTAATCGTCCAAAGACTAGCAAGAATAGCCGAATATGATTGCCATACCTTGCTCAGTGATGATCTGATATCGAACGCCCGCATTTCAGCCTCATTTGGAGAGCTTTGTCCGATTGGACCTGCGTGCTCTCAAATGCTGGTTGCTGCATCTTGTGTGTAAGAGACGCCTCTTCGTTCGCGCAGGTATGAGGCGAAAACGCAACTTCACAATTTTAACGAGTGAGGCCTTCAACATTGCGAGCGTGAACATTGCCCGCAAAAATAAACGCTACAAGATGTGGAAATGAACAATAACATAAATTAACACTAAATATACCAAGAATTAAACGCCCGTGAATATTCTGTCAACTTACAAAATCAACAAAGCACCGGCAGCCAAGGCGACGGCACCAGCGGCGTACTGCTTGTTAGCAGCACCCTCGAAGGTGACGTTGGCCTTGGGGTGGGTACCATTAACCTTGGCGTGGGCGGGGCAGTCAGTGACGGCCTCATCACAAGAAGTGACGGTAACCAAGGTAGAGAACTCACGGGTAACAGTGGAGTTAGCACCGGCAGAGACGGCAGCGGCAGCGGCAGCGAAGATGGCGACAGTAGAGAATTGCATTGTTGTAAGCGAAGGACGGTGATTTGTAAAGAAAAAGATTGGTACTTGGGGGGCCGGGCAACCTTGTTTATATAGGTGAAAATGAGATGCTATCCGACCTGGGCGACTCGCCGCGCATGCCGAAAAAGATCGCCCCTGCACGTGAGGAGTTGTCACCTTCCTTTTACGGCGCGCGGGCTCCCCTATCCAGCGTTGTCATGCACTATGCCGAGACCCTCTATGCAAAGCGAATCTTTACGGCAGATGCCCGTGTTTAATTTTGCCACATGCCGCCATTCCCACCGCTCCCCCCATTACTAACTTTCCTGTCGGAAGACACAGTGTCATGGACAAATTAAAAGAGGCCCGATTTATGTTTATTCTTTTTTGTCGTGTCATCGTCTAAAGCTCCTTTGTCTTCTTTCGTCAAATTTTTCTTGCCTGTTTTCGCGTTGGGGGTCAATGTAAACAAGCTATTGTTTCTGCAAGCATCGTGCACTAGACCTCGGCTGGGTGTGTATATGTGAGTATAGCGGTGTCCGCCACTCTAGCAGGAGCGCGAGTGTTGTTTTTACTTGTTGCGCTTCGTTTGTCAAAAAAAAAAAAAAAACACCAAGCAAATTCAAATTGAAGCATTCCCACGCACGAGTAGTGGTAGGAAATGGGCTGGCGTGTGGAGATGGTACGAGGCTAATTCCGTGCGGCGCTGGTCTAGGCCTCAATTATCAAGTAGACTGCATTCTATTCCATTGCGATTTCCTTCGCACACGGCGCGGCATCGTAAATTTTCCTTGTGTTTGTTGACGCGAACCTGTATTCACTTCGGATGTTGATTATTTCGGTACTAATGAAAAAGGGGTGACAAAGTGTAATCTAAGCCAAAAAAATCCGGAAACCGGAATGCGTCAAGTTGGTTTATCTCTTTCGTAAAATTGCTATGTTTTGAGTTGGGGCGTAAGTCTAGAGCTTCACATCTCGTCCACACGTTTCCTCAATGTTCGCCGATGTCGCGCTTGTATAAAGGTTTAATGTTATGAAATCCCTATTCCGCTCTCTCACCGCGATTCGTGCTCCATTGTTGCCTTCTGCTTTTGCCAAGCTAACGGCTTGACTGCAAAAGCTTGTTGAGCCCTAACCGAGTTTACGTTTACCTTCGCGTGACAAACTTGGGACGCCAAGAGATGTTTAGACCAATGTTTCAACCTATCATATAAATGCAATTTTTTTGATTTCACTAGAGTACATCCTAATTAAATGAGGCGCGCAGGTTGACATTTTTCCTTGTGTACCAACTCACGAAATCCTTGATCGCTATTCTCACCCTCCTGTTGTCCTTATTTGGGAGCGCAACACTAACCGTGCCAATAAGTTTTGTCACTTCTTGTTCACTGACATTAGGAAGCGCCGACACAATTTGATTCAAGCATGCCACAGTCTGCTCTTGGTTTGGTGTAACAGTCATGGTTTTGATCACTAGATCGATCGCATCCACGTCATTGTAGAATTTGTGTATGAGTCCTTTGATGACGACGTCGAGAAGCTTTTCGGTGTAGTTGTTTATCAACAAGAACTTCTTTACGTTCTCACTAATGGCCTGATAATCACCCTCAAAGAATGAAATGGGTGGGTACTCAGAACCCCAAGATATGTAATCGATGAAGAAATGAACACATGCCAATAATGGATGATGTTCCTCGATGGCTCCGAGAACAACTACACCAGATTCGAACATGGAGCTTAAAAGCGGCTGGTCGCTTGTGACTTCGCTGGGGTAGTACATGAGCAATTGACTCGCCATGGTATAAAAGTCTTCGATGACATCTGGGATACTGCGGATATCAATACTGGAGTCGCTCTTGAACAACTCAAATACTGAGCCACTTTGGGAAATCGCAAGAGGGTAGATGATTTGCGCACAAATTTCAGGGGTGAAATCCTCGCTACATTTGATGATGACCCCAGTAACCCACAAGAAGCATCCGAAATAGGTCTTGTGAAACCCTTGGTGAAGAAGCAGCGAGATGTCTCCAAGCGTGGGTGTGATGTAGCTTGCAAATCCATCAAGTGCAGTTCGGAGCACTTTACAATACTTCTCGCAGACTTTGAGTGAGTCCCCATATTTCCCGAACACGGCAGGTAGCAAGGGCCAGATTTTGTCTTGAAACACGTTGGCGATTGGAAACTCAGGAAGCGAATAGTCAGGGCAGCGCGAGACACTCAAGAAAATGCTCAAGACTTCGGCCTCATCTGCCAAACTCTTAATGGCATCATCCACTGAAGTTTGTTCATCTGAAGACAAGGCACTGATCCTGCGCAAAGTAGGCTCCAAAAAAGTGACCGAGGCCCCGTACTGCTCAGCGAGGTCGAGCTTATTGATCACATGACTGAGCCCGTCGACAAGCTCGAAGGTCGCCTCCACGTCCAACGCTGCGTGCACCTGCTGGTAGAGCTGGTAGAGCTGTTCCAAGTAGTTGACCAATAACGTAGCGCAATCGCGGCAGAAATGCATGAGTGCTTGGGTGGTCGCGTTGATGATATCACGGCCCGTGCTTTGTGGGTTTTCAAATCCTTTGATGATGTAGTTGAGCTGGGGTTCTAGAAACTCTGGGTTCTTTGCAGTCCATTCAGTGTAGCGGCCCAAGACTAGGGTTGTAGCGTACCGGATCTTAGGGTGTTCTGGGAGTTGAACAAGCATCTGCATGATCACAGGAAGAATCTTGCGTTCCTTTAAGGACACCTCTTTGGCCATGACACGCATTCCAAATAAGGAAGCTTCCAAGACTTGCCATGGAGCGTCCTTGGTCATGAGTGTCTTTATCTCCTGGAAAGGCACGTCAAGAGCCTTCAGTGGTCCCACGACCGCGCAGCAGTCTTTCAACACATCCCCCATTTCATAGCGAAACTCTCTGAACTTATCCTCCTGCTCTTTATCACCGTCAAAAAGATCGGCAGGATTGGACCCAAGAGGGTAGCGAAGATGCGATATGATCACCGAGATCAACTCCAAGTAGATGGGCAGGAACGCGGCGCGTGACTCCTCAAATCTGGGCAAGGTCAACATCTGCTTGAGTTGGTACCAGAAGTAGAACGTGTACTTGACCACATCCAAGTCATCTCTGTATTTTGAGCACGACAATAAAATTACGACAAGCGGCTCGAAGTGCGCTGGGTTTTTGGCAATGAGCACGTGCCAAGACTCACCAGCTTCGACGTAAATCCGTGCAAGACCGTCAAAAATTTCAGGGTCCTCTAGCTGCTCGGGGGTTTTGGCGTAATGATCGTATGCCTGTAATAGCTGTTGGTACAACGCATCGATCAACTGGTAGTTTTCGATATCGCGGGTCTCGCGGAGGATCGAGCACACGCAGTCAGTGGCGTTGTCAAAGGTATCCTCTCGAGCTAAAGACTCGAAAATCAACGCGGCAAGGGAGTTTATGCCAAGCACTTCCTCAATGGGACATTCCTTAATCCAGCTGTTTAAGCAATCGAGAATCAAGGCGCGATGCGGCGCGCCCAGATCAATCAAGTTCGTGAGAAGCAGTAGAACATGCTGCACATTATTCGTAATAAGTTCCCCGATCCGCGCGTTAAACTCGTCGTCGGTCAAGGGAGTTCTATTGGAGTCAGTCAATTCCTCAGGTAAACTCTTCAAGAACTCCAACAACGCCGGAATTTTTTCAGTTGCAGAGAGCTGTGCCGACACCTCGCTTATTGCGTCACGCCAGTCCAAGAACTGTAGCGCCACCTGGCAGAGTGCCAACGAAAGCTGGGTTCGAATCAGCTTTTCTTTCGCGGCGTATTCGGTGAGAAGGCCTAGCATCGTATCCCGAAGCTGCGAAAGTGCCTCTTTTGGGAGCTGCAGCAAATCATAAGTGGCTTTTGCCCTTAGTGTTTGCGCGGCAAACATGCGATACTCGAGTGGGTATTGGTCCGAAGATAGAAGCTGATGTGAGACCTCCCATGCCTCAGGTGACTTTTGAAACTGCTCCAAAAAGGTGGTCGCCTCCCGCTTCTGTTCCTGCGCCACCGTGGGCGAGTACATCGCATTAAGCGCCTGCTGAATCTGGTCCATTTTGAGATGGTTTGGTTTTCGTGGTACGCCCCAGATAAATAGATCAGTTGCAGATTAGGGCTATATGCGGTTCTCAGTTCAGATCGTTAGGTTTTTTTTCGTGCCGCACCCTCACCTCACCGCACTGGGTCGACTGTTTAGAGGGCATCACGGCTGCAAAATTTCAGGCAGCGAAGAATCATAGCAAGTAGAAAATGGATCTTCTCAAGATCAAATTGAGCTAAGTGTGAACTTCCCATAGCTGTTGTTTTTTTCTTTTCCACTCTTGGGGTAGACAGTGGTGTGCAATATCGGTTGGTGAGCACAATGGTAGATGGGCATGCTCGCCTTCGAGTGAATAAGAGTCTTGTGGAGACCAAAATGACTGTACCAATTTCTTGAGCTCTGAATGAATAGTATATTCAAAAAAGCTTTTTAGTATGAGTGCTTATTTATCTAGATTTCAACGAGGGCTTGCGATGAAAATTTTTTCACTCCTTGCTTAACTTGATCTCATGTCCTAAATAATTTTGAGTAACTTGTAATCCCCATATTGACTCAATCTCAGCATGTAAAAAACGTCTTGAAAAAATGATAGAACGTGGGATTTTCAGTCAGAAGTTACGGAGGAAAAAAGCTTCAGCTGAACGCTAAATTATACAATATTTATTTCATGACATTTTCTGATGGATATAAATTTTTCGTAATATTGACCGGTCCGTGTACAAGAATGTGAGCGGGACGGCTGCCAAACGCGCGAGAATGTGCGGACAAAACAAGCGCGGACAAGTTAGCCACACTTGTGTAGACGAATTAAATACCTGTTCCGCGTTCTAGATACCACTCTAAGATACAATCTTAGATCAAGAATATTACTGAAAAAGGAAAAATGAGGTATATGCTCAACAGCCATTATTAAGCTTAGCTGAAAGTGCAGATTGGAGCCCTCATACTTTGTCAGCCCTCCGCTTTTGTTGGGCCACTTATGTTGTTCTTGAGACTATCGCGTGTGGCATGCCGCATCGCGTGTTTACGCACCGAGAAAAAAATATATTAGATTGGAACATAACACCGGTTTCGGCACACTTTTAACAGTTCCCCACCTCTAATACGAAAACGCACTATGGTCAGACCAGTTGTTATCTCCGGTCCTTCAGGCACAGGAAAGTCGACCCTTTTGAAAAAGTTACTAGCGGAGTTCCCCGATAAATTTGGGTTTTCTGTGTCGAACACCACTAGACTGCCTAGAAAGGGCGAGGTGGATGGCGTGGACTACCATTTTACGACAGTGGACGAATTCAAAAAGTTGATCTCCGAGGAAAAATTCATCGAATGGGCTCAGTTTTCGGGCAACTACTACGGAACATCGATCAAGGCCGTTGACGATGTTGCCAAATTGAACCGTGTTTGCATTTTGGACATTGATATGCAAGGCGTGAAGTCTGTGAAGAAGGCGAAAATCGACGCCCGTTTTTTGTTTTTGGCACCTCCTTCGATCGAGGACTTGAGACTGAGATTGAGCGGAAGGGGAACGGAAACAGAGGATTCGATTTCCAAGAGAATCGCAGCAGCTGCAGCAGAGATGGAATACGCCAACACTGGCGCACATGACAAGACCATAGTCAACGATGATTTGGAGAAGGCGTATAAGGAATTCAAAGAGTTCATTTTGGCCGAGAGCATCTAACTGTTCACATCCATGTATAAATTTTCAGCAAGAAACTATTTGCTTACGATGTTAGCACCAATAAACTATCAAAGATTTAAAGGTTGGGGTTGCCGTCGTATTGACTCCCTGACAAAAAACACTTCATTTCTGCAAGAAACTAGAATAGTTTTCCTACACTGAACTGCGCGTGAGATGAAGTACTCATAGACCCTATGAATGAATTCTAACATACAGCCCGGGTTTTCGAATTTGCGTTTTTCTTCATTCAGTTAGCTGTTGGTATCGATAACGATGCTCAAAAGAAAGAATCCAAATATCTCCCCACAACTTAAAGTCCTAAATGTTTTGTCGCGAGAGTCAGGCTGAGAGTCTCTCTCAGCTTGAGAGAGCGGCTGCAGTTTCCGCGTTTAGCCAAAATCATCTCTCTATGCTTTCGATGAAGTGTGTTGCACACACACATCAGTCCACTGCTGTGCATGAAAGTTCCGCCGGATTTGAGCCCCTTACTTTTTGTATTTTCTTACCTAATCCAGAATTGAATGTGCCCTGTGCCACGGCGTTTGGCTCAGAGAAGGTAAGCCGCAGGCTTGGCTCCCGCTCGTCTAGTGAGAGTGGATATGTTGTGGGCGCGGCTATGGGCATCGTGTCACTATGTACCGGCTACAATTGAGCTCTTGGCTAACCCTGAATCTATTGTCTAGGAAATAGTCAAACAATGACACTGTTTAACCGGTTTTAAACTACACGCCGATTTATTTTAAGAAAGCCAGAAAGCTTTTGCAGATGGTGTATCAGTATTATCAGAGAAATTCAAAAGAAGGCGGTACTGAAGTCTCTTTGAGCAGCTGGAACTCGCCCTCACACTCCTCTATTGAGCTCTGCATTTTATGACCCAAGGGTCGGTTCGACGCAGGACATTGCTTTCAAAAGCAAGAAAAAGACCTCTGATCTTGCATGTAGATATTGATGTCTCGATTTATAAGCAAATGTAGTGAATTCCTGTACTGACTGGTCCAAAAAAGGGGCAGTCATGCGGAAAGGTACGAAACTCTTCACCATGACCTGCTATTTTCCGTTGTCGTTCCGATGCCGCGACGGAATTGTCAGGCGCCAGCACTGCCGGGGCTCTGGGGCCGCATGCCAGTGTCGGGTCCGTTCTCATAAACCCGGCAAGCGAGTCACTAAAAAAGGCGCACCTGAGGGCCCAGGAAACGATTTAAGGATCTACAAAGTAGAAAAACAAAAAACAAAATGAGAAAATAAAATAAAATAAAAAAAAAACAATACAAAAAAATAACGCACACGCTCGCGTAGCTTCGCTCTCATTAGGTGGCACCCAAAACTCAAGCTTTACACCACCACTTTCCTTCCACGTGCAGCAGGCCACATTCGAGATTTCCACCAGATCCTCCTTTCCTTTTTCCTTCCTTTTTCTGGAGGCGTCTTGTTGCTCACAACAAGTTTGGTCATCGTTCTTGGTAACGGCTCACTCACTGTGGGGGTCTCATTGCATAACTGCGCTTAGAGAAATTGAAAGGCCGGCTTCATTGATTATTCTCGGTGATCATTTATCTAGTTTTTTACGTCTATTTCTCTTCAAGAGGTAGATCTGAGGGGCTCTTTCTGGTGACTAGCCGCCCACCCGTCCGCACTTAATGAGTGACACGAAACCGAAAAGGACTTTGTCTAAACTAGGTCGGCTATTTGGTGTGTCGTCTACAAACCTATCACAAATACCCCAGGACTCAAAAGCGCCCGCACACAATGTCACCTTGGATTCTCTAACGAGTGGTAGTGGCGTGAGGCCAAAACTGCCAGCTATACCGGCGAAAAACGCCCCGAAATATGCGTCGGGTGTGAACGTCACCATCAACGACAAATCACGTGGTGAATTCTCCGCCGAACCCCAGGAAGATGACGTGCTTTCGCCGCTTCCGAACGAGCGTTCTCCCACGGGTCTGCCTTCAACAACGGTCGTCAATACTGTGTCTCCCTCACAGTCGATGATCTCTGTTGAATTGTTACCGAATATACAGCTGAGCAGCCAATCAGTTGCTAGTAATCTCGAAGCCCCTTCTGTGCCAGGCGTGCGTTCCCGCTCGCCATCGGTCTCAAGACTGTCTTCCACCAATGGGTATCTGAAGAAAAACAGCGCCGTTACCCTTGCTGCAAAGGTTAAATTGAGCTCTGCGTCCCTCACTCCTTCAGAAAAGAAACTAGGCTATATATCTCCACCTACCTTGTCGCCTACTGCCTCGAACACTCAAATATCTGGAGTAACAAGCGCGGCCACTACTGTCGCGAGTAAACCGAGGTTCAAAATGTTCGAGGATGGTAGCCATGAGCATAACTTAAGAGCGGCCAAGCGCCAGGAGAAGCTCAGTAATATGCTCAAAGACCTTCTAGGCGCCAAAAAACTACGAGACGAAGCTAAGTCGGCTGTTCCCAATTTACTCCTGGGGAAGAAGTCAGACAAAAACGAGAAGAACCCAGAACCCCCTACTCTCTTCGCCGGACTCGTCAGTCAAGTGAAAAATAATACATCTCCCTACCATGCTCAAGAAGATGATCTCATACCGAAACAAGATAGCCGCTCTTTCGTCGAGAAGTATGGTCGCTGCCAGGAAGTGATCGGTAGGGGTTCATTTGGTGTCGTGCGTATTTCTCACAAAAAAGTTCTTCAAACGGCAAATGGTCCCGAAGAGGTCCTTTACGCCGTGAAAGAGTTCAAAAAGCGGCCCAACGAGTCTGAAAAGAAGTACTCGCGGAGACTCACCTCCGAGTTTTGCATATCCTCCTCTTTGAAACACTTGAACATAATCGACACGCTAGACCTCCTAAAAGACGCCAAAGGTGATTATTGTGAGGTGATGGAGTTTTGCTCGGGTGGTGACCTATATACCTGCATTATCGCTGCCGGGAAACTTGAGTACGCCGAGGCAGACTGCTTCTTCAAGCAGCTCATCAGAGGAGTTAACTACATGCATGATATGGGTGTTGCTCACCGTGACTTGAAACCAGAAAACTTGTTGCTCACCCAGAATGGTGTTTTGAAAATCACCGATTTTGGAAACGGTGAATGTTTCAAGATGGCATGGGAAGACGAGATTCATTTCAGTGACGGTATCTGTGGCTCCAGCCCTTATATCGCGCCTGAGGAGTTTACGCAAGATCAGTTCGATTCCAGGTGCGTTGATATCTGGGCATGTGGTGTGATCTATATGGCCATGAGAACCGGCCGTCAATTGTGGAAGTTGGCAGATCCCAAACGAGATGACTTTTTTGAGGAGTATCTCATTCAAAGAAAAGATGCCACTGGATACGAGCCAATTGAATCGTTGAAGAGAGCTCGGTGTAGAAATGTCATCTACTCGATCTTGGATCCAATTCCAGAGAGGAGAATTACTGGAAAGCAGATATTAAACAGTGAGTGGGGGAGGGAGATCACTGTATGTGCGGCTTCTGAAGTTCCTCGCGATGCAAGCGCATCGAACCCCAAACTCAAAGAGGCTATTGAAAAGTGTGAGATCTCTTACCCACACCGATCGCTATAGTAGGTTCAGCTTCATTTATTAAATAGGCGAGTGTCTGGAAATTGATCAGAGCGGAAGTTATGAAAAGCACGTGCCTTCTGTTTAAGTCGATGAACTTGAGCAAACGCATAAGGCTTAGGAAGGTAATTACCAAGAAAAATTTTTAGAAATTATGGCAATTTTGCAAACTAAGCGTAGAGATCATCCATTGAAGGTTTATCCACAGATCATTCTTTCTGAAATCTGTTCCAAGGAACTTTCGCAGCCATTGCTTGCAGACGTGCACCGCGTCTCGAAAAAGGTTGACGCGCTCGCAACTCCATCCGGATCAGCTCTCTTCAAAACGGCCAATTACATTAGCATAGGGTGGCAAAAAATGGTTGAGCTTTCAGATTTTCAGCGTCAGGAAAAAGTGGGAGAAGGTTCGTAAATTCCTAGTATTCATGATCTAGAACGACGCAAGATTCTTCATTCACGGCCTACGGTTAATATCGTACTCTTTCTGAGACATACGATTATCAGAGGTCTGGCATCAATATGCTTAGGAACTTCAGCTCATCAGCATAACATTGTTTCCCATCAAATATTCTCATATTAAAACTAGCGCTTCGTGAAATTTGCTCGATGTTCATCGTATACTAACAATCATAGGTACATACGGAGTGGTGTATAAGGCCTTAGACACCCGTCACAATAACCGGGTAGTGGCCCTCAAAAAGATCCGTTTGGAATCCGAAGATGAGGGTGTTCCATCAACAGCGATCAGAGAAATCTCCCTATTGAAGGAAATGAGAGACGACAACATCGTGCGTCTTTACGATATCATCCATTCAGACTCGCACAAGTTGTACCTTGTGTTTGAGTTCTTGGACTTGGACTTGAAGAAGTACATGGAGTCGATTCCGCAGGGCGTGGGGTTGGAGCCTTCTATGGTGAAACGGTTCATGCACCAGCTAGTGAAAGGAATCAAGTACTGCCACTCGCACCGAGTATTGCACCGAGACTTGAAACCGCAAAATTTGTTGATTGATAAAGAGGGAAACTTAAAATTGGCCGACTTTGGCTTGGCCCGTGCTTTTGGAGTGCCCTTGCGAGCATACACACACGAGGTGGTAACCTTATGGTACCGTGCCCCCGAAATACTTTTAGGTGGGAAACAGTACTCCACAGGCGTTGACATGTGGTCTGTCGGGTGTATTTTCGCAGAAATGTGCAACCGCAAGCCCTTGTTTCCTGGAGATTCAGAGATCGACGAGATTTTCCGCATTTTTAGAATTCTCGGCACACCAAATGAGGAGGTATGGCCCGATGTCACTTACTTGCCCGACTACAAACAGACTTGGCCCAAGTGGGATAAGAAGGATTTGGCGAAAAGCGTCCCCACTTTGGATGCCTCCGGGGTTGACTTGTTGAGACAAATGTTGAACTACGACCCCAGCAACCGAATCAGTGCTAAAAGAGCATTAATCCACGATTACTTCCGCGAGGACGCCGAGGAGCAACATGACAACTACCTGAGATCTGTCAGCATGGAGTGAGGTGACAATATTGTAGTCCACAAATAAGCTAGACCAGCCTCATCTTGCATTAAATTCATTTCACGTATCTCATATTTAGCTCAGTTCCATTTGAAGGCAATCCACCACCCCAACAAACACACTAGTAGCATCGAGACGCTTGCAGACAAGTCTGGGAACGTTCCTAGTGGCATCTGTAGATCATCGGTTGGCTCCGAGACAGGATCTCCCAGACTCTTTTCTTTTAAGTGGGTACTTGGAATCATTGCCACATCCCACTCTGACACTGGCGTAGAATTTCTCTTCAATGTTATGTCGCTGTGGTTTAGAGTCTGGTTCTCCGATTTGAGTGTCTCCGAGCAAACGCTCTCATTGTCAGACACAGACCTGTCATTGATTGTCTCGGTGAGATTGATGGACATGACATCTTCAAGCTGTGAGCTTTTTGGAAAATTCAGCTCAGGTTCAACTTGAAATTGGTATCTGGGAAGATATGGCGGTGGTGCATTCAGCTCAGGCTCTGGTTCGTTCACACCCCCATTTTTCATCATATCTAGCTCACTGAAAAGACACGACACTTCCGTTTTCATCTCGTGTATCCGCTCACGCATATGTTCGTTGCTCGTATTTAGCTTACCCAAAAAAACAGAATCATGTCTGTTTTGCTCTCTTAGCTTCTCGAGTCGCATTTGTGCAGCTTGGAATCCCAGTGATATGCTGAGGTGTCTTTCTTGTATTGAACCAAGAATGTGGAGGAGGTCAAATTTGACCGCAAGACTACCAGGGCTCAGCAATGGTGAATTGAAATCCAGTTTCAATGAGCCACCACATTCCATGAGAGAATCCATATCAGATTCACAACCAGCGCTGTCTATAACAACGCCAGTATCGAGACTGTAAACGTCATTCTTTCCCTTAGAAGTAAGAAAAGAAAGGGGTTTATCTTTCAGACAATGATCTTGGATCTGAAGATTTGAATCAAGGTCCAACTCGAGCCCTTCCTCACCCATTAGTTCGATTAAGTCGAGCCCTTTGTGTAATTCTGCAGCGCTTGAAGCTCGTAGGGCATCGGACACCGTCTCCAGAACTTGCGATGTGACGTGAAATCGATGTGTTTCGGGGCCTGCTTCTTTCAAATATATTGCTAGTAGTTCTCTTTCCGTAAGGAGATCATTGTCCAGGGCAACGTCTTTGCCATGATCCCTCAGCGACATTCGATATATAAATAAATGGAAAACAGTGTTTCTTTTGTCAAAGGTTTATTAAACGATAGCCAACTTCAGGCTTTTGATCTAGCTAAATGGCAGACACCAACGTCATGTATACCTTAAATTGCTATGTGCGATCCCCGTGTTTTCGAGTGACCCATAAACGGAACTGTAATTGTCCCAGATCGCTATTGTATGCAAGATCCCAGGACGAGATCGAACCGACCATGGACGAAAAAGTGCTGTGCTGTTATAGACAGGATATTATCATGGGAAAAGTAAAACAAGAAGCTTTTAGTTATCGGGTTTCACTTTTAGTCATGTATAAAATCACTTTAAGAGTCCTTTTGATAGCTATGATGCCCGTGCACGGTGTACTCGAGACACCTCTGCGCTGCGTGTACACAACCTAGTCTAAGCGAAGCCTGAGTAATTTCAGGCAATGCACGGAGCATATTGCCGTAGCATTTGTAAAGACAAAGGCTTCTACGTCACCCTAACTCCACTAAAACACATGATATCTGCGTCTTTCAGTTCTGGACAGTTTTGGTATTTTATAAAGCCCCCAACACTGAATTGAATAAAGTTGTTCGCGCTCTCACTTGGGTGCAACAAAATGTCATCCGCGACTGCGTCTGACAACTACAAATGAACATCTGGGTTTACAATAAACAATAAAGAAGCACGAATCATAAAAATGAGTGGTAACGGTAACTATTACTCAAATTCTGATCCGAGGGGATCAAATAGATATGACTCTTATCATGATGGGGGCCTGGATTCTCGCGAAAGTCGAGGCAGAGGTGGTTATAGAGGAGGCCGAGGATCTGACCGTTTTAGTAGCGGTCCTCGGGGCCGAGGAAGGGGCCGAGGAAGACCCGAAAGGTACTCAAATGACTATAGAGACTCAAGAGATTCTCGAGATTCTCGAGACTCTAGAGATTCTAGAGACAGTCGGGATTCGTTTAGAAGTCCCTACCGTGATTCAGGTTATCGGGGCACTGAACACGACGAGAGTCCACGTGTCAGCCCACGTGATCCATTTCATAAAGACCCTGCTTCACGGGAGAATGCATCCTATGGTGGGAGCCTGAGAGATTCACGTGATCAGTATGGGGATTATGCGAGAAACGAACTGGGTACACCTAGAAACGATTACGGTGGAGATACACGGGGTGGCCCGGAACCAAGAGGCCGGCCCAAAAGCGCCGAAAGAAGCTCGGCAAGCATTGCTGAAACTCATTCCCAATCAGGGGACAGAGGCCAGGATCGTGGAGGGGCATTTGACAGACTACCGCGTACAAGCATTCGTGGTCTGTCTCGAGGGGGCAGCTTTGCACATAAACGCAGCAGCGAAGTGGGTCATGGATCCAACAGACACTCCGGGTCTGGGGGCTTTACTCCCACTGGCGTATCCACCAACCATCTGGCAAACGCTTTCACTAAAAAATCGGTGGCACCAACATACACAAACCCCTGGATATCCCTCCTCAAGCTAGGCGAGGGTAAAACCGCCGGTAGACTAGAGCAGAACTATAAAGACCTAGCGAAGGTCAATGGTCAGCTTGCAGAACTTCAAAGCGCGAAACTAAAGCTCAAATGCTCGTTGGGCCTCCTCGAGGTGTACTCCAAGCGGGATGCTATCAATGTGGAAATATGCGGAGAAAAACTTGACGAGTTCACTTATCTATGAGACTTTACTTCAAGCGCTGTTGCTCTGGTGAGGTAATCACACATGTGTTTGAACTTTTGGGAGCTCATGGATTGGGACCAGGTTTGTTTGAACATAAAGTTGCGTTAGAACTTACTCATGGAGAATTACAAAGGAAAATGAATGCTTTTCATGAAAGGCTTGGCTGAGTATAGTTTGGTTTACTCATTTGTAAGTTAGGAGGATGTTGTGTTTGTGACGCGCCTAATAAACAATCACACACAACTGGACACTTTGGCGCAAAGCCCGATCACATGCGCCTAAATATGTTACGCCAGAGTGGCACATTCAGACCAATACAAAACTGCGAGCATCCTCAAGCGATAACCCGGGTGTTGAATCTGTACGAAGGGCTCGGAGCAGGTGTCACAGCTCGAACCAAAAGGGAAAGACTCCATGTCATCTTCCGGCTACTCAACTTTGGTATCAATATATGCTTTCTACTGGATTGGATGTTACTCAAAATTCGCATATTATTTGAAGCCAGTACATAAATAAAAAGAAAGAAATGAATAAATATATAAATAAGAGTTTTTCTGCGACACACAGCGAAGAATGAGAGTCCACAGTCTCGTTACTTGTGGTTGAACTTACGGAAGCCGAGATACCGACTGTCGCGGGAAATGAATGGTGGCTGATTCAGAGGGTTAGGGTTATGCTCTGGCTCCCGCGTTACCGGGTCGAATATCTGGTCAGGTTCATCTGAGTCCAGGTCGGAGTCACTAAAAGGCGAACCATCCAGGTCCGAACCATGGTCCATTTCAGATGCCTCGTCTGAAGTGAAATGAAAGTTCTGGTTGTAACGAAAGTTCTGGGTGTAATGATAGTGCTGGCTGAAAGCAACGTTCCGGTCGGAAACATCGTTCTGGTCGGAATCATAGTTCTGGTCGAAACCAAAATTCTGGTCGGAATCAAAGTTCTGGTTGAGACCAAAGGTCCGGTTGAAAGCGAGGTTCCGGTAGAGATCAAGACTGTCAATCAGACCTGTTTCAGAGTCACTGTCCGGATTAGCCATCCCATAAGCCAACGTGTTTTCCACGTCGCTTTCCGGGCGAAGCTCTAAGGCGCCGTCAGCATGAATGAGGAGGCTCGAATTCGAATTATACTCCGCAACGCTTGGTACGTATCTTGGCACCGCTAGGACATCATCAGCCGCTCCAGCTCTCCACTGATCACTGTACACCACCAGACCATCGCCCTCGTCATACACCTCTACCGAAATATCCTCATTATCAGAGAAAAAACCGTTAGAACTGTCCCTAAGCGAGGCGAAATACAGCTCGAGATTTATACGGGCGTTGTAAATGGTGTAGTTCAAAATACGTTCCTCCACCGTTTCCTCTGCACGAGGCTCGGGACTGGAGGCCGGAGAATTCGAAGGAGACTGGTTATTCAGGTCTGGGTTCTGGTTGGGGTTCTGGTTGGGGTTCTGGTTAGGGTTCTGGTTAGGGTTCAGGTTTGGACTCATTTTTGCAGCAAATAGTCTTTCTTAGAGAGTTGTAGCCAAAGATTAGGTACAGACGGAAAAAAGTTTGATGATAATGGGAGGTTCCGGGAAGCGAATGGTCAGGGGTCTAAATAGAACCCTGTCCTCCTACTGCCGGCAACAAAAATGCACTTGCGCTTCGATATGCTCTATGAAGAGAGTAATCGCAAGCCAGATGGCAGGATTCCAGGAAGGTGGGGACCAGGACCATCACCATTGCAGACAAAAAAACGCCAACAAGGAAAGGGGGATGCCAGAATGAGAGAGTGCCGATGAGGGTAGCGTATCTGAAGCGGGAAGTGGAACATGCATGTTCACCAAACGAAGAAAGCCCTGGAGATGTTTTACGCTGCACAACAAAATATCAGCGGCGCGTAAATGCCAGATCACCTTAGTTGCAAGGCATGCTATAATCCACCAGCGGTCGACATTGATTGATATTCTATCATGCCGATGCTGAAGTTACCGAAAATACTCCGCCTGTCGTCAAATTGTAGTCGGCTCAGTGCGAAAGCGGAGTTTCAGAGCATGCACGAGAGACTGCCACTCAGGTCGATTGCGCGGCTTCAACAAGAAGAATTTTCCTGTCCTCATGTCAGAAGGTAAGTTGCGGGATGATCTTGACGCAAGTCGACATGATATGTATCCATAAGCCCAGATTCAATTGTCATCGTCACCTTGAAACACCAACCTTGAAACGTGCAGAGAGCCACAGACACGTTGAGTCATTAACCTAGCCAGATATTGTTTCGAAAAGAGAGCCTTCAGCATTCAAGGAATTCTAGGCAAAGGATCATCGAGATTTTGATTATTATTCACATCTTTAAATCTTGTAAGCATCTTCAAAGCTCACTCATCCTCCATAATCATCTCAAAACCTCTGATAACTTAAAGAGAGCTGACCCGATGGGGGATCAGTATTTTCGCACCCGCCCCCAAATGAGACGACATTCTTCATGATATTCATATCGGTAGTAACAAACTCCCTGCTCCACTCACAAATATTGCGCAGCTGTATAAAGCATATGTAATTGATTCTTCAGAAAAAAATATGTGGAGAGGAAACCCGAGTTGAAATGAGAAGGTTCTCGACCCATCCATGCTGGAGATTTCAAAACATAAGAAAAAATTGTGAGCAATTTTTTTTTAACAAATCTGATTTTCCTACCACAGGAATTCACATCTCTTTTATACTTTTCAGTGGCTAATGAGGGAAGTAATGTGTGTGCAGGCGACCAGCTGTACTAACTCATAAGGGCAATTTCTTTGGCACGACTTTCTCGGAATTTTCTTCTAAATCTTGAATTTTTCTTTAAAACATTACACGCAGGCGGATCATTTAGAACCCGAGGAAATCCCAAGACATTGTGAGGGGCAGGTATGCATCTGGGCCCCAAGCTACCGCAACTGCAAGAAGCGTCTACTACTATAACTGAAACACCCGCGTCTCCCCAAACGCGCGAAAGTTGGGCAAACGCAGCAATGGCCCCTTATACTGTTCGCGAGGTTTAGAAATAAATTTGGAACCTAGATTTCAATACCATAACAGAATGTCGGTCAATGCTCTCATCTCGTCGATCACAGACAGCAAGTTGGGCCAAGCAGCGCTATATGCCGCTTTGTTCACAGGCGTGTACAAATTGACCACCTTCACATTGTCTTTCGCAAGTCTCCTTGTGGATCTTTTTGTTCTTCCACCTACCGATTTCAAAAAGTACGGTGGCAAAAAAGGAAACTGGGCTGTGGTTACGGGTGCTTCAGATGGAATTGGCAAAGAGTACGCCTACCAATTGGCTGCGAGAGGATTCAATATTGTGTTGATATCAAGAACTTTGTCGAAGCTTGAGGCTATTGCTGAGGAGATCGAGGCAAAATACGCCGTTGAGACGAAAATCATTGCATTCGATGCATCCGAGGACAAACCAGAAAACTACACAAAAATCCAGGAGGTCATCGGCGCCTTGCCTGTGACGGTATTAATTAATAATGTAGGCCAATCACACAGCATCCCGGTGCCGTTTTTGGAGACAGACGAGAAGGAGCTCACTGACATTATCACCATCAATAACCTTGTGACCTTGAAAATTACCCAAGTCGTTGCGCCTGTAATTGTAAGAACCATTGCTGAGCAAAAGAAAAAGGTAAAAGGATTGATTCTTTCAATGGGGTCCTTTGGCGGCTTGCTTCCTACCCCATACTTGGCCACATACTCCGGATCGAAGGCATTTTTGCAACAATGGTCATCTGCTTTGGCCGGCGAGTTGAAACCTCAAGGTGTGGATGTGCAATTGGTAGTCCTGTACCTCGTCACTTCTGCCATGTCGAAGATCAGAAGATCAAGTG